>JAVQKC010011672.1:0-16428 GCA_036025475.1 Philypnodon macrostomus
GGAGGCAATGAAGGCATGACACCTGGAAATACAATCATTCAAGAGCTTAACATCAGGAAGAGCAACCAGTGAGGGTCCATGACTAAACCAGGTCTAAACCAAGACTAAACCAGGTCTAAACCAAGACTAAACCAGGTCTAAACCAGGACTAAACCAGGTCTAAGCCAAGACTAAACCAGGTCTAAACCAGGACTATACCAGGTCTAAACCATGACTAAACCAGGTCTAAACCATGACTAAACCAGGTCTAAACCAGGACTATACCAGGTCTAAACCATGACTAAACCAGGTCTAAACTCCTCCCAAACCAGGTATAAACTCCTCCCAAACCAGGACTACATAAGCTCTAAACAAGGTACAAATCATTTAATTAACTTTCATTTTATTGCAACCTTTGTGACTGCTGCTTTGTTCTGTTTTTATTAGGCCAAGATGACAATTTATCACAATTTGAATTGACTGTATTCTTATCTTATAGAAGACCATTGCGATCAGTGTCTTCAGAAAACGTTGTAAACTACACATTCAAAGTACATCATCATACTATTTATGTTCCTTTTTTATTAACATGAACACTGGCATTGTGAAAAGCAGAGCAGAAATGAATGCACTGTAGCACATTTCAACAAAATGAAATAAAAATCTAATTGTGATATGAAGTTATGAGAATCGGCTTAATCCGGGAGGATTGTTGAATTGTGATACTGTGCATTCATTTATGCTCTACTCTTCACTGTCAAAACATTGTATTGAGTATTATGATGAACGCTGGATAATAATAATAATGCATCGTACTTATATAACACTTATTAGGACACTCAAAAGATGCTTTACAATTGCATTATTCATTCACTCCACACACTGGTGTGGTAAGCTACTGCGTGGCTGACGTTTTGCACCTATGGCCCCTCTGACCACCACCAATCAAACAATCACATTCAATCATAGGCAATGGGGGTTAAGTGTCTTGCCCAGGGACACAACGACAGTATGCGTTCTGGTGATCTGGTTACATTGTGAGCACCTCTGCCGCCCCATGATGAACTGGATATACATTTAATTTGTAGTTAAAAAGGTTTCTGACACTGATAGCAGTAGTTTACTGTGTAAGAAAAAAAATCTAATTGTGACCTTAATCTTTTTATCACAACCTCCTAACGTCATATTATGATACAATCTTTTATCGCCATATCACACAGTCTTATGTGAACCCATAATTGTACAGTAAACATGCTTTATTGTGTTTTCCTCACCCGTTTGTTGTGATCCTCCCAGTTGACTTGGAAGCTGTCAAAAGCGTGACTTCTGGTGTTTTTGAGCAGCTCTCTGATAGTTGTGTCCACCACCCGATTCAGAAAGTCCTTTAGTCCGGGTTTGTCCATTTCCTCCGGGTTGTGTTGGTAGAGCTGGGCCTGGTAATCTTTGGACTCGGTTTGGGTGCTGCTGACGATGGTGAACACCGACTGAGCCTCTGCGTCTGCATTCTGGAGCTGCCTGGTCTGACTGCTCTTCTACAACAACACAACATAAGACCATAACGGCTGAACAGTGACCGCTCTGAAAACGGTGGTAAAACCACCCTGAGATCGACATGTTTTGAAGCTGTTTAACATGTATTTAATTGTCTTTATACCAATGGAAATAATTTGGTTTGTTTCAAAAATTGTGATTCTTTTTTTTTTTTTTTTAAACAGGGGAAGTTGCTGCTCACAGAAGCCGTGGTCCCCTTGCCACTTAGATTGCTTGGATGAGATGAAAATGTTGTTGTTATTTATTATTATATGGCACAGCAGTGCGTGCTTGAATAGAAATATCAAAATACCTCACTCAAATATGTGGATTGTGACTTTATTTATTTTATGTAGGCTATTCATTCATCCATTGCTCTGACTGGGCAGGTTCAGGGTTCAGGTTTGGTTTATTTGTCACATGCAGGTTAAATACAGGACCGATCGACTCCATAGCAAGAAAAGAACAACAATTTCTAATGGTCATGCAATAAGAAAATACAAAATAAGATAAGTATATGTGATAACATTTAAATAATATAAATGACAAAAGATAGTAAATAATATCAAAGGTGTGTGTAGTGTAAATACAGTAGATAATGCTCAGACAATGAGTGTAATTTTGTTCAAATAATATACAGTATATTGCACTTTCACAGATGATTTACATTTGATATTGCACAGGAAATTAGTAATCAATAACTTGGTATTGCAAGTAACACTGAGATGAGGGTAATAAGGTTATGTCATGATACAGTGCAATATCATATGTCATATAGGATACAGTGCAGTATCATATGCCATATATGATACAGAGCAGCAGCACTAGACATGAAGGCCCTGTGTCAGATACGACTGTGTGCAGTATTGTTCTAGAATTTAGTGACCTGGCAGCTTGGGGATAATAAATGCCTTTGAGTCTTTTGTGGGTGCTGGAAGGCTCCGTCTAGAGGGAAGTTCTTGAGCTGGGTGGGTATGGTCCTTAATGATGCTGCGTGCCTTCTGCAGATACTGGCTGTGGTAAATGTTGCAGGCTGCTCATACATAACTTACTTGATGCAAATGTCTGACTACAATATTTTAAGATTAATTAACACACACATACTGAATATGTATAAAGAATATAGCATCTCAGCTGTTAAGTAAACTTACATACAACATAAAACAACTATGCAATCCCAGAAGGTTAATCTACATTTAAACAGCTGCAAACCCAACGGCCGTTGGCACCAGTGGCATGCCAATTGGCCACTTTTTTATTTCGTCCTCTCTCTCAAGAAGCTTGTCGGACCTAGTAACAGTAACTAAGGGGGCGGGGCTTTTGCAAATTACGGAGCCCATCAACAAAAACGGTTAAAAGTTCCCTCAATGTGAATCAACTACATATTTAAGTGACAGGGTGTTTTCCCAAGTTATGACATTGTTCAAGCTTACCTTGGCCAGAAGAGAGAATCACAAGATTTTACAATAAGGTGATCAACCCAATCAATAACAAAAATTATCAGTTTGTTTGGATTATTCTTTACAAACACTTGCCCTCCATCTGAGATTATGACATTGTAGAATAATTGTACTGGAACCAGGTCTGATCCATTTTAAATACTGACAGAATTTTACTACTCTGTTGTGCATGTGCAGTTGTGGATTTCTTTGATTTTTTTCTTTTATTTACATTACTGAACTTAATCAGTGGCACCCAACCACTTCTCAAAATAGTTGCCCTTTCAGGAACCATTTTCTGGGCCTACATTACCCTAAACCTGAAACAAACATGTACCCTGCTATAAACCAAGTTAAATTGTAGCTCCCTAACCTGAGACTGTTACAGCCTGGAGCAACTCCATGTTGACACTTATTGCTTCTGTTGGCTATGTTCATTTATCTTAGTTAATATAGTGCTTTATATAATATAGTTAGTATAGAATTATCAAATCAGGGTGATATTCAACATTGTGGTTCCCTGTAGAATAGATTATAATCTGGCCTGTACATCACACAGATTTTACCACATGTACTTGAGTTTTCTAGTTACATACCGAGTCGTGGTCCGAGTGCTGGGGCTGTCTCCATAGTGACGGGACGCTGACAGATGCTAAGGTTTCGTCGCTAAACATACTCGCTTTGTGATTTATATGTTTGTGTTTCTAACGTGTATCTGCATAGTACTATGTTCGTGTGAAAAAACGTAATCCCAGACATGTAGCCTTCATACATCCACGGTAGTGTCACGTCGAGTACATTCACGTCACTAAATGCACCTAAGTACACAGGCTGTGATAGCTTAGCTTTAGCATAGGTCACGTGGGTCATGTGAGCCAATAGCGTTACAGAAGTCATCATTACGCGGAAGAGTTTATTTTTTCAGGGTATGAAATTTAAATTAAATTATGATTATTATTATTATTATTATTGTTGTAATATTATTCCTAATAGTGGTAGTAGTTAGTCAACATTTTTACACTATTTCTAAAACACTCTCCCTCTTCCTGACTATACCGCAAATATTTATTTTTCATGTGATTTTCGTTTTCACAGATCGTTTCTCTTTTATGGAGACATCAAAATACAATGCCAATGGTATAATTTACCATATTTTCACAATCGTCTAAATAAAGTTTAAAGGAGAAAAAAAAAAGAGAGAGGGAAAAAAACTGTGCACTTCCTGATTGGCTGCTGCCACGCCCGGGCTCGTGATAAAATTCGCCACAGACGAGCACCAGATTTCGACTGCAGACACCGTCTCACTAAAATTCATAAAGATGGCCAACCCGAGAGTATTTTTCGACATGACCGCGGGTGGCAAACCTTTGGGTCGAATCGTGATGGAGCTTCGTCCCGATGTGGTGCCAAAAACTGCCGAAAACTTCCGTGCTCTGTGCACTGGAGAAAAGGGCTTCGGCTACAAGGGCAGCTCTTTCCACCGTGTCATCCCCGGTTTCATGTGCCAGGGGGGAGACTTCACCAACCACAACGGAACCGGGGGAAAGTCCATCTACGGCGAGAAGTTCCGTGATGAAAACTTCACTCTGAAACACACTGGATCGGGCATTCTGTCCATGGCCAACGCGGGACCAAACACCAACGGATCTCAGTTCTTTATCTGCACCGCGAAGACGTCCTGGTTGGACGGCAAACACGTGGTCTTCGGTTCTGTGGTAGAGGGCGATGCTGTGGTAAAACAAGTGGAGAAATACGGCCAAGAGAGCGGCAAGACCTCGGCGAATATTGTAATCGCCGACTGCGGCCAGCTTTGAGACTCTCGCGTTCTCATTCATTTCGCCTGGTCTTGTCTTTTCTTACATGATCATTCCTTGTGGCTCTTCTGTTATGTCTACAATGACGCAGTTTGTTAACCAAATAAAATACTGTTTCATAAGAGTGTATTTTTAGTTTTATTTCACATTAGGTTTTGCATCAGACATTACATGCACGAAGATGAGCCTTTGAAAGCCTTATACAACTTTTAATGCTAAATTTCAGTAGCCGCCTTGATGAGTAGGCCGTAGATCTGTTTAACCAGCAATGTGCACGTGTCCTTATGTTCTTGTAGGAACTGGGACAGTCGTTTTTAAAACTAACCACTTCAGGGTAAAGTCTAGGGCCTTTTGTTTTAAAGCATTTTGGTTATACTACATACTTCCTGTTGGCGCAGGGCAATGCCTCCATGGCACCACCAGAGCTCAAACATGCTGTCTCGGTGAGCTATCTGCCGAAGCCCCGCCTATTCAACGGTTCAGTAACTACGGAAGGCCGTAAAGCGCGTTCTTCTGGTCACTTAAAAAAAAATGTATTAAATGTCACGTAAAATCAACTCTGTCGCTAATAGTTGTGACACATTTTTAGTGATTAAACCACTCCAAAGTTCAACTTGTACATTTATTTAATAACAAAGCAACAGTTACACTTATTTTATAGTAAATGGGTTTCCAGTGGAACAGAAAAAAACACTGCAGACTCCAGTGAGGACCCTACAGAAATATTTTCTCTTAAATTTCCATGTTTGGCTAAGCTCAAAACTAGAATTGTAGATCTTTTAAAAATGTACATTTTAAACCTGCCGTGGGTGCCTGAAAAAGAACATCAACATAAGTTTGGAGTCTGTATCCAACTCCCCCAAGCCCCAATGCCTCACCACACTGCCCCAAGAGCTGTGTACAAATAACTCACATATCAAGATACATGTAGATCCCAGAAACATGTACAGTTAAAGAATCAAGCTGGTGCATTTCATCAGTCCCATTAGTACAAGTCAAAGGAAAATGCAACTTCTAGTAAGCCTTAGTAATAACCCTCACCACTTGTGATCATATACATTTATATAGAAAAGTGGCTAAGGATGCTATGATTAAGTCATCACTGCACCATGGCTTATTTATTGAACTCACACCTTAAAACAGAAAATGTATTTTCATATCTTACATAGAAATTGCTATTGTACGTATTTTAAATCTACGTAGATGACGTGCATAATGCTACAAAAAGGTTTCAGTTCTTTTGCATGTCTTTGGGAGACGTACAGAAACAATGACAGGTGAGACTTCCAAGAAAACCAGTGTCCCTCCCCCCCTCCCCACACCCTGTGTAGACCTGGGACTGCTCTGAGACATGGCATGACGGGCAGGTCGCAGCTGCAGGGAACAGGTTGGACAGGCTGACAACACACAGGAAAAAAGTTTTTATTTTTACAAAACCTCCCCAAAACAAAATAGTTTGCTCCCGAAGTTAATAGGAGGGTCGTCGAAGGATGACTGGATAAATGCATTTGATGACTAGTCATCCTCGCCTTCATCCTGAAGAAACACATTGAGGAGTTACTCCACTACTGCTTTAGCTCTAATAATAGTGTCATAAGTGCTATAGTCTCACCTCTCCATCTTCTCCTTCACCATCTTCATCATCCTCCTCCCCTTCCTCCTCCTCTCCCTCATCAATATCCTCCAGACCCTCTTCTTCATCATCGTCATCATCACCATCACCCTCCTCATCCTCCATGTCAGGGACCTGCCAGACACAAGCATCAGGCCAAAGTTCAAGTACTGTATACATCATTGTATGTACAACATAGTGCACATCCTACCAAGTAGTACTGAAGAGGATTGGGCCAAATGTCATCCTTGATCACTTCTCCCAGCTCATCAGCCCCTGCGTCGGAGTGGTCAGTAAACCAAGTGAAGAAGCTCTCCGGTTCTTCATGCTGCCTCTTCTTCCCAGCTTTGTTGGGCGACTGGCCTGTACGCTTTGTCAGGTCCTAATAAGACATGTTCCAGGTCAGTACTGTGAATAAAATATATGAAGATATTACCAACAAAAATATGCATTACAGTGTATTATAACAAACCTTTCCGGCTTTCCATTTGATTTCAGTTGATTTGGACACAGGATCTCCACTCTCATTTACATTAAACTCTTTAGAGAGGGTTTTGTTCTCAAAATATGGGTTCTCATCAAAAAACTACAAAATAAAAGCACATTTATAAATGATTTACACATCCTTTACATTGAGAGTTAAACTAAAAAGGTGATTTGTCTACTCACAAATTCTATTCTATATCCAGACTTGATATCCTCAAACTCCGTGACCTCCACCCTTGATAGGTAATGAAGTGCTTCTTCATCCTCCTCACCAAGAAGTGCTGAAACTAAATGTGAAAATACACATTTTGAACAATCAGAAAATCAATTACACATTTAAAAATTGTATTTTTTTTTATATAGTTTTTACCTTGTGGATGGTTAACAAATGTTGTGACCCAAAAGTTTGGTATTTTGGCTATGAGCTCTGATCTCTTCTGAAAGAATGGCTGGCGTAATTTGTTGTACTTCTGCTCTACTTTTAAAATGTCTTCACTGGCCTGTTCATTCAGTCTGTGGAGAAAGATGATTATAGCAGTGATGATGATAATCACACAAGATTGTTATTATTAATATTATTATAGATGAAGTTGTAAGTATAGTAGTATATATACTGTACCTGTCAATTTCATTCTGCACTTCATCAATGTGTTCAATTGCTTCCTGTTGTTCCTTTTCTGTAAAGAAAACAAGATTAGGGCTTTATGCCTGAGAAGGTTCATTTCAGTCAACCACACGGTCATATCAAAGCAAGGTTAAAAAAGAAGCCATCTGTACTTGTTTTTTTAGAACTCTCTTCAACTCTAAACCCTTGTCCAGATTATTTATTTTTCAAACCTTTTTTTTAATTAGGGCTTTACAGAAAATACAAAATTATATATTTACAAGTATTTTGCAATAGCAAAAATATCCTAATAGATCTTAAATGTCAGAATATGCTTTCTTTGCTCTTGATGCGGTGTTAAGTGAATGTGTAGAGGACGGACCCTCTGCCTCCTGCAGTCTGGCGCTTCCTGTCGCTGCTAAAGGCGGCCTGGTTTAAATAAGAGGCGAGCCTGTGCCGTTACACCAATCACAATACGCTACATTGAGCCACGAGTCTTCGCTCCAAAACAACACAATGCGGGATCAATGTGTCGTTACACTTATCTATGTACTACTATAGACAGTGTTTGTTTTATATTCGCTTTTAATGTAAACGCTTAACAACAGAAGTTAAACTATGAGATATAGTTATAAACAGTTAGCATTCGTGTTGCTCAACCAACAGTCCGCCATACTGATTTGGAGAAAAAGCTAGTGCATGACGAGCTAATAAAAAGGGAGCTACACTAATTTATACATCTGCGAAGAGACGTCCAACTGATAATGGCACACCTATAGAAGTCTTAAATACAGAGCCGCAGAAAGCAGTGCTAACGTGTCCATCAGCACGAGCCACGCACAATACAAATGCAGCTGTAGATGCAAATGCTGGCCCGAGTAGACAGCTAGCTAACACGCAGCTAAAGTTAGCAACCGCTAACTAGCACGCAACGCTGCACTGAAGTACTGCATATTATCATTCGATCGGGAGAATATAAAGAGGCGCAAAGGGCTATTATCGCGACACTGAATACATTCTGCTTGAGCTCGCAATTGCAATATAGCCTAGATCGTAGATAACAAAATGACGAGAAACAAATGAAAATGGCGTTGCTCGGGATAAGCGCCATTCCGGAGCATTACCAGAGGTCTCGTCCGCTCCGTCGTGATTTGAATTCTCCTTTCTGCTGACTTTTGCCGCGGAGGCCGACATTGTTCTGATGTGTTGTGACTTCTTGGACCAGAATGATATTCCAGGTGCTGCTGTAACTCCTCTCTGTTGGTAAAAGTTACTTCCACCTTGCACAGAGAAGCCCACGATGAGGAGAAATAAGCGCAGCTCTGCACGCCGCTGTTTCTGTGAGGCGCTCAGTCAGTCTACACATCATTGGTGCTTTAGCGCCCTCACCCGAGCGGAGTGTGATACACCGGTAAGATCATCAGCCAAAGTTTAACATCAGGCAGTGCAGGCAGTGCGGCCAGTGCAACTGAATTGTGGCCCCGAAGGTAAAGGGGCCCAATGGGTGTCCATGAATAAACGTAGGTCTAAACCAGGACTAAATCTACAGAGCCTTCCATGGGACATGAGTGAAAATATTACATTTAGAGGCTTTCTCAGGGCCCTGAGATAGTAAGCTGGGAGAATGAGTTAGTAAATTGGGACCCGAGACAGTAAGTCGGGAAAATTAGATTTTGGACCCTGAGATAATAAGTCGGGGGAATGACCGGGACCACAGTGAGGATTTTATAAGCCTGATTTGTACTGGTTGAGACCTTGTTTCGACACTGGTAGACCTCATTTGGTCCTGATTTTGACCTGATTTCGACCCTGGTTATAATCATGATTTAGACTTTACTCGGTTTAATCCTAATTTCGACCAAATGTCCTTGTTTCGACCTGATTTATTCAAGGTTTGGATCTAATTTAGACCTGGCTTTGTCCGTTTATTCATGGTCTGGGCCCCCTCCATCTCCTGGGCCCCAGGCCTGATGTTACGAATAAAGGTGTTATTTTTACGGATATTGTGCACTTCTACTGATAAGGAGTAGAAAGTTTCTTACAGGTGCGTTAAATGTGATTGGTCCGCACCATGACGCTGTAGTTAAGGAGAACCAATCACGTGATCCGCAGCAGGTGGACGTCAGGTGAGCGTCCGTTCAGCGTTAACTCAATTCAAACTCAGATTTGTTCGGATGGCCGCGGACAGGACCTACCTCAGCGGAATGGCCGTGATCCACTTGTAAAGGCGTTGAATTTGGCACGTTACTGTCAGTTTACCTTACCCCGTCTTCATTGTATTCTTCGGAGCAGTGTTATCCAAACGTTGTAGCCGAGAGAGGACCATTGGCAGACTTTGGCGGTGTGTGACCAGCCACTATGTCAGGAATAATGCTGCAGGTAAAGAGAGTCTATTTTTCCACCTTGATGTTTTTTTATTGAAGCGGAAATAGGACTATTACGCAGTGTGACGTGAAGTTTGGTGAGTTAAATGGCAGTGTTTGGCGACGATACTTTGTCAGACAGGCTCACTGGATTTTCCTGTTCGTCTGGTTTGTTACTCCTCATAGTTCTCCAGTCGATTCTTAGTTCATTAAATAGTCCATATGTATCTTGGATATCATTTCATAATAACAACAACGCATACAATCTGACATCTGAAAATGTGTCTATTGTATTTGTCTATTTGTAGTTATTACAATAGGCATATACAAAGAAGTTATAGGCTACTAGATACTAAGTGCTATAGCGTAACAAAACATACAACACGACATCAGCTGTGTAAGTAAAATAAGTAAAGTCAGTAAAACGGTGTACAGTATTTCTCTGAACACTGGCTGATGGTGGTGCACTTGTGGAGAACGTGTGTTATAGTTTGGATAACTAAAGGTGTGGTTATCATTCTACATTACAGACATTATAATACATAACACTGACAATACCAAACACAATACAACAGAACTATAGACCTATAGTGTGAAGACTATATAATGCTGTCACTGACATGTGCCCTTTACTGTCTACTGTGATATGAAGCCAGTGTCTCAGCACCTACTGTAAATGTGTTATTTGTGTACCTTGTAGATTTAAGACTTAAAAACAAGTTCACTGACTGAAATTAACTTCTGATTATTTTGTTTTGTAAGCTGTTGTTTCATGCCCAAGGTATTCATTTACTGATCTCATACATTTAATTCCTCTAGCTGCCATATTTATATTTTTGAATAAGAGTGTGTCCAAAAGCTGTTGCTGTAGCTTTACATACCGAATCTTATTCTCCACAAGATGGAGACAGTTCTTTATAAATAAGAGATGATGGATTTCTTTTTGCAGTTCGCAGAGAAATGCTTTATGTAATTGTATAACATGGCAGTGATCTGTGCAAGTGATAACATACTGCTTTGGCTTTTTCACAAAGCATGAAACTCAAACCATCCATATTTAGTTGAAGAGTGCTTATGTATAAACACCAATGGGAAAAGGGTTGTACACAACACAATAAAAACAAAAGCAAAACAATAAAATAATGATAAATATAAAAACATAAAACACAAAAACAAAAACAACCAAAATGTCCAAATGTTCAGTTTCATAAAGTAATTGTTTTTCAGAATGGCGGCCTGCAGGGTCTGGATGAAGTAGACATTCTAGATCCCAAGTTTCAGCAGCGTCTGGAGGATGCTCGCAGCGTTCTGAGGCAGGAGATCCAGAGAGAGCTGAAGATCAAAGAAGCTGCAGAGAGGCTGAGGCGAGCTGTGACCAATCGTAAGAGTGCAGCTGATGTGGAGGGCCAGCTCAAGGCCTCGAGCCGCAAACTGGAGAAACTCCACTGGGAGCTCCAGGAGCTCAACGCTAGGTCTATGGCCACAGAGAAGAACAGCCCCACAAGTAATAAAAGTTATTACATGATTTATTTACACTTGTATGATTGAGGCACAATCCTAATAAGGTGTGATTGTTTGAATGCAGATGGGTCAGATGAGACTGACAGAGAGTCACCAGAGGCATGTCAGTGGGAAGACACCACCTCACCTCTGGCATCTCGAGTCAGGACCCTGAAGAAACAGCTCACCATGGAAACAAAAGTTAAACAGGGAGCAGAGAACATCATCCATACGTACCACCACAGCTCAGTCAAGGTACATCAACCATCAGATATTTATATGACCATTTACCATGACTATAGAGTAGGAAAAAATGTCATAATATAAGTTTCACTTTGACTATTTTATGAGAGACTGCAATAATGAACTCATTATTTATATATCTACAGGATAGAAAGATGCTGTCCACAGCTCAGCAGATGTTGCAGGATAGTCGCACTAAGATTGAGCTGCTTCGCATGCAGATTATCAAAGTCACTCAAGCCAAAGATGGTGAACGGGACGGCTCACTTGGTAAATAAGCTTAGACACACTTTGTTCAGTATCTACTGCACTGTCTCTAAATGTTACATTAGTGAAACATAACTGTAGCAGTACAGTAATGGAAACCCTGATTTGTGACAAAAAACAACATCATGTTTTTGTATCTCCCTATTCTGGTGCCAGGTCCAGTGGATGTAATTAGTCCTCTGGAGCTGAGAGTGACTGAGCTCATGCACCACATGAAGATTGAGAGGGCTGTAGCTGAAGGAGCTAAAAATGTGGTCAAACAGTTGAGTGGGCGCAAGGTCCAGGACCGCCGCATCCTGGCAGAGGTGTGTGCCCCTAACCAGTTAGATAATCTATATAGACAGACACATAATCAAATTAATGGGTTTGTTTTTTCTTTAGGCTCAAGCTCGAATGCAGGAGTCCTCTCAAAAAGTGGATTTGCTGCATCTGTCTTTGGAGAAGCGTTTAGGTGAGCTGCCACAGGACCATCCCAAATACTCTGTGATCCAGCAGGAGTTGGCGCCAGGATCCTCTCCATCCTATGGGAGCCCAAAAAAGCAGGCCCACACTTCAGCCTCCACCTCATCTTCCTCCTTTTTTAAACCAGCCAGTCTAACAGGTCAGTAACACTCTGTCTGTCTGCTGTCAGAATTAGTCATGAATAATAACTACATACTGTATCTGTCTTTGCTCAGGTCGCTTAGAGGTGTGTTTGATGGGTTGCCAGGACCTGTTGGAGTCAGTGCCGGGCCGTGTCACCGGCCTCTCTGCTGCTCCTGGTTGTGTGCCTGATGGAAAGTCCTTAAAGATTAGGGCGGGTCTGTCAGGGCGTGGCAGTAACGGCAGGACCAGTAAGGCAGAAGAGCTGTCCTGTAAGTCTATAAAACTGTGTCTGAGCATTAGTGTACAGCTTAAATGTTCTAAGTGGTTAATAATAAAATAATCAACAACTGCATTTGATGTTTTTCTGCAGCTGAGATTAGTGCCATGATAAAGGTGGACAACAGGATCGTAGGACGCACTCACTGGAGACAGCTGGGCAAAGAGGCCTGGGGTCAGAGCTTCAGCATCGAGCTGGAACGGGTCAGTGACTTTGATTTCACTCAGGCACTTTCAAAGCAAGACACAGATTTGCACAGTTTACAAATGCTGTTTTATGAAATACACAAATTGAATTGGTGAAAGAAAATGAAAACTCAAGGATAATGAACCACTGGCAAAGTAATGCTAGGCCTCTTCAGAGTGTCCGTACGCACTGTTTCAACTCTTTGCAGATTATGTCCATTCTGTAGCTCTTAATGGGAAACATCTGTTACTGTGAAAAAGCCTAGGCTGACTTTTGTCCCTGTGAGAGTGAGAATTCTCTGATACGTGTCACTCTCTTATTCCATCCATGTAATCCTGCGGCTAATCCTTTAACATTTACTCTAATCTGACTGGACATCTAAGACTGGGCATCGAGTTATTACTAGTTGTTGAAATATGAAATAATGGTAGAAAAATGAATTTGCAGTATTAGTGAAAGATGCTTGCATTGTCTTTTGGATTATATAAATAGTTGTGTAAAAATAAATTATAATTTTGAACTTTTATATGACCCTTGTTCTGGTTCAGTCCAGGGAGCTGGAGATCGCAGTGTACTGGAAAGACTGGAGGGCATTAAGTGGAGTGAAGTTTCTGCGTCTGGAGGACTTCTTGGACAACCAGAGACATGGACTGTGCCTGGAGCTGGAGCCTCAGGGCATCCTCTTTATCGAGGTTTACGCTGCTTTATATTTTATAATTCTGCAGTAAAATGCAATAATAAAAAAAAACAATCATCTATCCACTATGACTATTTATACTTTTTATTCAAGGTAACATTTATCAATCCTGTCATTGAGCGTCCTTCCAAACTTCAAAGGCAGCGGAGAATATTCCCTAAAGAAAAAGGTACACTATCACGCACATATCCAGGTGTCTATTGTTAGTTGTTCTGACAAGTGACTCACACAATACTGAGAATACACTGTATCATAAAATCATATAGAACTAGTCACATATTTGATACCTGTCTTGTATGGCATTAAAAGCTTCATTGATTATTGTTCTATCCATGCTTTTAGGGAAGAATTTCTTGCGTGCTGCCCAGATGAACATGAACTTTGCAACTTGGGGCCGTCTGATGATGAGTATCCTTCCTCCGTGCAGTTCTCTGGAGCCCATGAGTCCACCGTTAGCCGGGCCAAATGCTGCGCTGCCCTCCTCCGCCACGTCCCCTCCGCAGTAAGGCACTGACCTAGAAACTGCTCACTGCTGCTTCTATAAAAGAGCACAACACAATAGTGACCTATTCACTACTCTGCTTTCCATGTGTACCTTTTACACGGTTGTTATATGAAACTCACATGGCTGGAAGGGGGCATTAGAACTGACCTGCTTTTATTCACAAGGCAAATTATAAATGTCAGAAAAATATATGGCTTACGTTTTTGGTGTTTTGGTGTTTTGTAATGAAATGTCACATGAACACATTCATTTTGTTGATTCAGCAAGATTCCCTCCATATATTTTCAGAGAGTCGGTTGTGAATGTGAATACAAATGAAGAACAAGTTCACAGTTCCCCGATGCGCTCACGAAAGAACACTAAAGACTGCCTGGTAATGACTGCTTTGTGTCTAAGATGTGACAGCTGTTTCTTACTATACTAGACCTTTCTCCTTCGTTGTATAAATCACAGTCTCTCATAATATAATTTAGTTTATCCTTATTGGCTGTTGTTGTTTTAGCTGAATGATGAAAACAGGAGCCCACGCCCTAAAAGACAACCATCTATTCAACCAAAGTAAGTGACACAGACCAGTACGTAAAGATGATATACATAGTGTCTCTGATTGTTTTTCTAATTGTGTGCAGGCTCAATGAAGGACTCCAGATGGAAGATTTTAACTGTATCTCAGTGCTAGGCAGAGGGCATTTTGGAAAGGTAAATGTCCCAGTGAAAAATCTATTGAAAGGCCCAAGTGAATTGAAGTGTATTAACTGCTTGTTATTTGATTGAAGGTGATGCTGGCTGAGTATAAGAGAACAGAAAAACTGTACGCCATCAAAGCTTTAAAGAAAGGGGACATCGTCACACGTGATGAAGTCGACAGGTATAAAGGCCACATGACACTAAAAAAAATCATGCATTAACTGTGTTCAGGGTTGCAATAACATCATGGTTGGATAGGACAGTTATTTTGAATGAACATTATCACACTTAGTTTCCAGCAGCACAAATACTGTTTATTGCATATTTCATTTCCAGTATCACAATGGTATTAAATGTGCAATATATTGTGCAGCCTTGTTGCACATTTACAGGTAACCTTACTCTTGTTGATTTCTTCCTGTAGCCTCATGTGTGAAAAGAGGATTTTTGAAGTAATCAACGCCTCCCAACACCCGTTCTTGGTGAACCTGCACGGCTGCTTTCAGACAGCTGACCACGTGTGCTTCGTGATGGCATATTCACCAGGAGGAGACCTCATGACACACATTCACACCAGCATCTTTAGTGAGAAACAGACTCGGTAAAGCACTCTCCAGTGACCCACCACTAACCTCTTCATGTATGAGGTTTCACCTATGTTTTGTGAAACAGATTTTACTGCTCGTGTGTGCTGCTGGGCCTGGAATTTCTCCACCAAAACAAAATCGTTTACAGGTGAGTTCCTGTTTGTAATTTAAAAAATATTGAAAACCTAAGCCATTAGGACTGTGAAGGACTGTGTCACATACATTTTTCTGTGCCTCTCAGGGATCTGAAGTTGGATAATCTGCTTATGGATGTTGATGGTTTTGTCAGGATAGCAGACTTTGGCTTGTGCAAAGAAGGTAATGGACTATTGGATAAATGTGCAAAAACCAGGTTTAGTAAACGGTACTATATTGGATTATCATTCAGTACTTAAAAATTCACAGACGAAATAATTTTTTTAAATTTATATTTATCCATCGAGCCAACTGGAACCTTCTCAATATCAGAGACAATATATTATCCTTCAAAATGAGTCATTGTGACAGGCCTAATAGTGGGTGAACAGAAACTAAAGCAGTGCTGTGTGTAGGAATGGGCCATGGAGATCGGACATCCACGTTCTGTGGGACACCAGAGTTCCTGGCTCCTGAAGTGCTCACGGACAACAACTACACCCGCAGTGTGGACTGGTGGGGGCTGGGTGTCCTCATCTACGAGATGCTTGTTGGAGAGGTCAGCACAAACTAGTTTCACTTTGTTTGTTTTTTTGTGTTTTAAAAAAAAAAAAAAAGAGGAATAATGTAACTTAGCTGTTTTTTTGGGGCTGTATTTTCCCTCTACATAGCCCCTGGAGAAAAGCAATGTCATAATGAAACTAGGCCTGTGCTGTCGTCCCGACAGCAAAGTGTATATCGGCGAAAACGACCCCGTACGTCTGCCCCGTATGTCTGCCCCGTACGTCTGCCCCGTATGTCTGCCCCATACGTCGCCCCGTACATCTGCCCCGTACGTCTGCTACAACTGTTACCAACGGGCACCTTAATCACTTTTTTGATTTGTCTGGATGTTTGTGAAGAATGTTTTTGCCAAATTTAGAAAATTCCCT
>JAVQKC010011682.1:0-16125 GCA_036025475.1 Philypnodon macrostomus
TGTGTCTGTAGACGTCTGTGAGGTGTGTCTGTAGACGTCTGTGCAGGTGTGTTTGTAGACGTCTGCGAGGTGTGTCTGTAGACGTCTGTGAAGTGTGTCTGTAGACGTCTGCGCAGGTGTGTTTGTAGACGTCTGTGAGGTGTGTCTGTAGACGTCTGCACACGTGTGTCTGTAGACATCTGTGAGGAGTGCCTGTAGACATCTGCGCAGGTGTGTCTGTAGACGTCTGTGCAGGTATGTCTGTAGACGTCTGCGCAGGTGTGTCTGTTCTTGGTCTTAGATTTTGTGAAGTGTGACTTATATATGTTTGTTTCCTCTTTATGACTTTATAATGTTAAGAAATGTAAAATCTTTTGGTACCTTCTTAACTCTGTGTGGATTCTTCAGTCTTCTACACTTCCTGATGTCCATCTCTGTGGTATTTACACATCCGGGCTAATACAAACACACAGGCATTATAGGATTATAGTGCATGTATTCCTCTGCAGTTCTATTGAGCTTCAGTCAATTGGTTTAGTTTTCCAGCATTAGCAGTTAAGATCTTACCACTGGTCTGTGCACATCCCAGAAGGCTCTCTCTTGGCTATCGAGGATCTTTCTCTCTGTTTTATCCTTCTTCCTGTCGATCCTGCAGATTACATCAGTCAAGGTAAAGAAATGCAGCACACAGCATTTCCCGACAACCGTGCTGAATGCAGACGGTGAATACGGATTGAGGGATTAAATGCGTCTGGAGATTACATGTTTCATCAAGTTTCCAACTACATACAAATACATTACATTGTGCTTCAGTCTGTGCTACAATGTCCCTATAGGCTTTATTTGTACCAGATATCCATGGATGTTCTGACCAATCACAGGGTTAGCTAACACACGATTAATCCAACACTTGGATGAACACCAAGGAACAGGAAGGTGGAGTTATGCTATAATACATTATTACATTGCATTGGTTTTGTCTGTTAGTTAGATAGCTCACAAAGTTATGCAGGATCAGGCCAGTTTAATAATAATTATTCCAGAATCTAAACCAAAAACAACTTTGGTCTGCTATCTGTGCTAATAAGTGCTAATAGTTTACACACAATTTAACTGGAAGGCTGTGTGTAGCTGTTTAAGAACTTTTTGAAAACTGTCCTCTTCACAAACAACAGTCCCTCCAAAGGCTACTAAAGATAAAAGTTGTAAAATAATATGAATATGGTTTGGTAGTTTACCAAAAAATACATAAAAAAAATACATTTAGTGATTGAAAATGAAAAGCATATTGACAAAACGTGGGAAAACCTTCAATTACACTAAATGGTCCTTCATCCTCAGACATAATATAACAGCAACCTTAGTCTAGGACACAAATCTATTTCCACTTATTAGAGTCATGATACTGGATTATATTTTTAAGTGACCCATCTGCCCTTGTGCTGCCATGGTAACCAAGTTGACTACTTACTTGACCTGGGCCTCTGCTTGCATGTAAATAAACTCCCACTTCCTGGCAAAAGCTCTCTGCAGCCTGGCGAGGTTCTCCTAAAAATATTTAAAAACTTTATGAACCTTAAGTAAAGAAAAGTTGAAGCTGACATTTTGAATTTAACCTTCACCCACCGCTTCATAATCTGCCAGCTCCAGTCTGGTTTTGTTCTGCATGGTCCGTTTACACAGGTAGATGGCTAAAGGAATACACAAAGAAGGGATTACGTTTTCTTTGAAAACATATATATACAATAATCCCCCAAAATGGAAGAAACATAAGGCCGTTATCATTGTGCAGTGCGTCTGTGTGTTGTACTCAGAAATGGAACAATGCAATGGAAAAATGAAAGGCATACAGGGAATCAGAGAAGTTGAAACAGATCAGAAGGAAGAACTAGCAGGGTATTTATTTATTTATTTATTTATCTATTTATTTTAATACATTTTTTGTAGTTATTTAGTTGGTTGGTTAGTCAGTTATTTAGTATTTAGTTAGTTAGTTATTGGGTAGTCATTTTTTTCTTGACTGTCCATTCTTCCTATCTCTGTTCCTCGATGTTCTTGGCCTTTAGCCAATCAGAATCATGTCAGTAATATAATAGTGAGTGAAGACATGACTGCCTATGTGACTTGAAAAAGGATGGACTAATCTTGCCTAAAGCTAAAGTTCTGTGGGCAGGGATTATCCATATATTATACCTTTAAGTGCAACTGCAATCTACCTCTAAATGACATTTCCCCTTCAAATCATAGGTCCAACTTAGCCTTAGAAGTGTTACACCAAGGACTATATTCATTCAGCAATAGCAACCTTTCACTAACTCAAGAGAAATGTACTGGGTATACAGGAAAAACACTATATAGGGAATTACTTTATGTCCTAAACTAAAACAAAATGCAAGAAGTACTGCCTTATTATAAAGTTTGGTATTGTTATACAACTATGCCCACTGCAGAGAGAGCACATGTTTATGTCAGGCTGTCAAATTAAAGTACCAAACAAAAGGAAGCTTAATATATTCTAAAGTACATATTTTGAAGCACGGCTATAAGAAAAATAGTCCTTCCATCTCAAAGTATAGATAAGTAAATGAGAACTAATAAAATGCGAACAAAAAGTAGAGTAAGTTTATTTGAGAACAGTCTGAATTGGAGACGTATTGTAGGTATGTTTAAGTAACCTTCCACTTGCTCGAGAAAGCTTGTATGGGCATTTTTACGTAAACTATAGCTCCTTATTAATCCTAGATGTATGTACAAAGTGGCAAGAATAAATTATCCACAAAGTGATGCTAATGGTATTAGACAGATAATTATACTCAGAGACTAATTGCCTCGGGAAGTAAGAAGCTAATGTTGTATGCAAGCCCATACTCTTACAGAAGGCTGTAAAAATGATGGAAAGCTTGACACAACAAACTTGAAAAATATGATTTAAGTATTTACCCTATTTCATCACTGTGTGCAGTGTTGTTGTAATCTTGATGTAGTATGTATCAAATCAATGGAGACTAGAATTATCATTTATACTTCTATCTCATAAATTATTCAGACAATCATCTTTTTGTTTTTTTTTACCGTAGTCTGTGTTCTCAGGTTCCCAGCAGTTGGACGGCCAAAAATATGGGGCCTGAAAAAAGAGCATTTCAAGGAAAAGTCAGATTTGATCATTCATAGAAAAAAGTTTTTGTACAGCCACTGGATGACTCTGAAATGAAAAAAAGTACCGTAATACAAACTGTAACTACGCAAATAGTATAATAATAATAAGGAAGAGCAGTAATTGGCTCAAAAACTATAATTACATCATTACATTCAATTACTGGCTTTATTACATTAAAATCTTTTTAAAATATTACATTATTGGCAGGTATTACATTATTGGCCATTTTGGTTTCAACATATGTATTAGTAATTTAGCATAAAGAAGTAAAGAAAATGATAGACAGAGGTCACTATAGTTGTGATTGACATTTCTAAACTTGACGGAAGGAGTTTGTGGATTCACTTCTGATGACATTTTCCAGACAAAATTTCATTATCAGCACTGAACAGCCGACTTCACTGAGTCTTCTCTCGTAAGAAGACTTCACTGAGTCTTCTCTCGTAAGTAGACCTCACTGAGTCTTCTCACGTAAGAAGACCTCACTGAGTCTTCTCTCGTAAGAAGACCTCACTGAGTCTTCTCTCGTAAGAAGACTTCACTGAGTCTTCTCTCGTAAGAAGACCTCACTGAGTCTTCTCTCGTAAGTAGACCTCACTGAGTCTTCTCTCGTAAGAAGACTTCACTGAGTCTTCTCTCGTAAGAAGACCTCACTGAGTCTTCTTATGAGAGAAGACTTCACTGAGTGTTCTCTCGTAAGAAGACTTCACTGAGTCTTTTCTCGTAAGAAGACTTCACTGAGTGTTCTCTCGTAAGAAGACTTCACTGAGTCTTCTTCTAACAGCACCAACACAATAAAACAATGAAAAATAAACATTACAACAAAAGCCAGAATGCTCAAGGAAATCATTGACACGCAAACACAAACACAGACCTAGAGTTGATTTAGAATTGCAAGATATTACATAATTTCTACTGCTTCCTTCACACTTAAAAACTCCTGCAAATGTCGATGAAAAGCAATTATCTCCACAAAGCTACTATAAAACACAACCTTTTCGATCCGCATTCTTGTTCCACTTCACTTTGAAAAGACAAAAAGGCCAAGGTCAAATGTATGCCTGCTGCTACTGCCGCCTGGTTTAATTAAAATAGCTTCAACTCTGGTGGAGAATCTCAGTGTAAGAAAGGGGGAGAGATAGGGCGAGATCATCCTAATCTGACCACACGGTGCATTCAAATCCCTACAGAGGAATTCGAAAAACATTGTTGCCTCTTTTTAATTAAGGAATTCCAGGATGAAACAGTTACAGGCTTAATTATAATTGGTGACTTGTGCCTCAGTGTTATCGGTGAAAATGTGGAGGAAGTGTCAAGCTTTGGCTTTGTGCACTATTCAATACTACTATACTTCTTCTCTCAGCAAAGTCATTATCAAAGATATTAATAGATGAAAATATACCATTCATAATGATATTAATAATACCTTTGATTTAATTACCACTTTGCAAGTCACCCAGACCCTTTAAAAACAATATTCATTCACTTCAAAGTCAGACACTGGTAGGCAGAATGAACTGGGTGTGAGTGAAAATCAAAGTGACAACTGAAAACTAGGCCTATGCTGTCGTCCCCGACTGCAAGGTTTATATCAGCGAAACAGCCCCATACGTCTACCACAACTGGCAGCAACCTTAATCAGACATTGTGTGATTTTTTTTTAGATTGTTAACGAGCAATTGAGAGGCCCCACCCCCAAACCATGACAAACATTGTCAAACAAGTCTATTTGACTTTTTGATTTGTCTGGATGTTTGTGAAGAATATTTTTGCCAAATTTTGTAAATTTCCCTAAAACTACATTCTTCTTTCAGTCTATAGGGGGCGCTATAGAGGAAACTGCCATCATATTGTTCAGATGTGTTCAGGGCCGGGGGGTCATTAGGTATTTCAGGTTAGAGCCTAATCGGGCAAAGTATGTGCAAGTTAGAGGCTGTCAAATATACCTGACCTCCCAATTTCAATCCAAAATGGCGGACTTCCTGTTTGATGTAGGGTGGGGCCATAATGATATTTTATGTTGGGTACACTGTGGGGAATCACTGTACCAAGTTTCATTGCTCTCTGCCAAAGTAAGTGTGTCCAGGGTCCCATAGGGGTCATAAACATGGGGGCGCTATAGAGGCATTCTTCATTTTACCTCTGTAATTTGCCTATGTACATTGTACGGATTGATGTGGTAAAATTCATGAGATTTTGCTTATGTTCAGCAGGATTATTGGCTCAATAAATGTGCATCAAAACATTAATTTGTTAATTATTTAATTGTCATTAATCGTTGAAGTACTAAACTCAATCCAGTTCTGCATCTTTATGATATGTACCTGTGTGCAACAGTTGAAAAAGATCCAGCAAATACTTTTTGAGTTTTTGCGTTCATAGTTTTGGCCTGTAATTAATTAATTACTTAATATTCAATTAAGAAGTACCCAAATTGATACAGTTCGGCATCTTTATGGTATGTACCTGTGTGCAAATGTTGAAACTGATCCGGCAATTTGTTTTTGAGTTATCGCATTTACACCTAGGATCTACGGACGTAAACCGACGTGATTCTATAATATCGTCGTTTCGCTGATATAAATAAAATACTGCGTTATAGGATGGGCTTGATGCTAATCACTCCCAGCTCCCTTTACGGGGTCAAAGAAGGTACAGTCTATTGTCTTTCTACTGTCTAATCTACATGCACGATGGCTGCCTTCCAATAAGGTGGTCATGGGTCAATCCTTTGACTGGCCATTTTTGTGGTGGAATCTGTATGTCCTCTATGTGTTACCATGAGTTCTCTCCACATGTTCATTATCAACATAACTATCATGGTGTTCTTTCAAACCATCTGAAGCATTAGTTGTGTCATGTGACATCCACCTATCAGCAAAACGAGTTCCAATCACTATGGACAAGATCTCACGGTGTTGCTGTGTGGGCCCCACCCCCCTTTTTGTATAATGTATGTCTGAATAGACCATCATGTGTGGCTCCCCCTGGTCTCTACAAATATTGAGCTACAACATAAGCTCACGCTCCATCATTTCCCTCCCATGACCTTTGACCTAAGGGCAATCTGTGTCAGTCCCATGAGCCTTAACAATCTCACAAGAGGATTAGTTATTATTAGAAAGTCATTTTTCTAAAACAGATTTGCTATTTCAGACACACCAAGACACACCCACATAGAATCCTAAACGCACCTCAACATAGATAGACATTTACATCCATGTACAGTGCACACACCCACACATGCACTCTCACATATACTGTATTTCACTATGTGGCCCGAGGTACACTCTCTTTGAAAGTAATTGAATTTGAAGCTTCTGGTAATAAATATACACAAATATGTATGCAGCATGTGCACATACTGTATGTTTGCTCATGTCTGTGTGCACATGTGTATTCAAGCATACACACGTGCACAGGCCCCATACACACGACATTCATTGGTCAGATAGTGAATAACTAAATCATGATTTTCCACAGACACACGTTTGAAATTAAGAACTAAAATAAAAATAATAATTTGTTGTAGCTGAGTTTCACAGTGATAAAATCTGACTCTGCAGTGTACATATAGTACAAAGGCCAAGGAGGGTCACCTGGTCATAGAGCTTTTCAGTGACTGTGGCCAAAAAGAGTCTCTGAATGGTGGGAGGAATCCAGGGACATTCTGGCATTAGTATTTCTGAACCAGCACATCAATTTTAAGGTTTCATTTGAGAAAGAACCATCATTAGGAGAATTTCAATCAAGCGGACCTGATAACATGCAGTGCAAATTAGGGACTGGAACAGTGAATTGCGTGACAGAGCCCATGCAGTGGAAATCCAAGGTTGTATAGATCATCTTGTTTCAGAGGTGCTCCATGACCCACCCTCTGGCAAAGGGGGTAGAGGCTGGCTTTGTAACTGTCAGTGGTACAGTCTAATGGATGCTGCACTCACAGATCTTCTGAGCTGAATCTACTAATGGGCCTGGCACTCGTTTTAACACCCTAGGAGACAGATCCATCCAAGCTGTCACTCTAAGACTGGGGAATGAACTACCACTTCACGTGCACTCGCTGGACTCTGTTGATGTCTTTAAAAAGACTTACTTCACTGTCCCAGGGCTGTTATGACTGACTGTATCCAGTCTCTACCCACAAACCAGGACCGTATAGACCAGCTATGAGCCCTTCATAAGCCCTCCACAAGCTATGGGCGAGTTGTCATTCCAAGTCATATGTACTCTGTCTGATTACATACACTCCAAGGTAATGGCATTTTTATAGGACATTAATTTACATCATAACCAGTAATATGCAATATTTGGACAATGGTGTGTTAATCACATTTATTCAGTGCTTATAGCCTGATTACTCTAGTCTGCTGTGATGCTTTAATGTAAGTTAAGTAATGCTGCTGGACTCAACAATAATCCTGGGACTGTTTCTATCCACAAACACTGCTCTGCTTCAGTTATTCAGTAGACCCGGTGTATCACATGCACTGCTCAACTTTTGACTCAGCCATTACAATTTTGTCTTTTTTTTTTTTGGGAGGAACCAGAACCGGTGCTGGTGGAGGCCCCATGACCCTCATTTGATGCCATGCATGAGGCAATAAGCAGGGGAGACTGAATGGAGTGCCTAATGCATGTGTAATAGTATGAGTGTGTGTGTAAAATCCTCCACCACCTGGTGGCGCAAGTGTGCACCTCCTCACCAAGCTCTGAGGAGCAATCCCACAATGCACCATGCCATCACCCGAGCCTCTCCAAAAACACAGACGATCCGCATGTTTTGAATCTGAGCGGAGTTATGAATGAGTTTGAGTATGGGAGCGTTCGTACACAAATGAGCCTCGTGTTCCCTCCTACCTGGTTGTTGCAACTTCTACCTGAAAAGCTACACACCTGACTGTAATAGCTCAAATAAGCATCTCTCTGCCATTTGCCACCAGTTTGTTCCACAACCACAGAGATATTTAACTTTGCTTGTTTTGTAAATCAGCTAACCACTCTCATTTTTGTAAAAGCCTTATCTACAAATTTCACAAATCTCTCACAGTCTTTTGTGGTATGACCTTAGTTCTAGCCCTGTCTCAGTGTGATGATTACTACTTATTCAAAACCATGGTCAATGACGCACTTCAGTCTTTTGTCTATGACGGTCAAACAGAATGTCCCAACTGTTTAACTGATGATTTCATCATCCCATGTTATTGAATCTCAACAAATAAGGATGCCTCATTATAATAATTCTTCGTCAATGCCGATACAATACAATTTGGTCAATATTGATTCAAATACAAAGATGTTTACTTCTAGAAAAGGAAAAGAAACTAAGAAATCAACAAAGAAATATCTGCTTAAAAATGTATTTATTAGCCATAAATATACATTTTTACTACATTTTGTAACCTTTAAGTGACTTAATAAGCCTTAAGGCTTTACATCTAAATATTAGATACGATTAAAACAACAATACCAAAATTGTGATGACAGATACCGATCATATTGCGTCCCCCATTGAAAGTCAAGGAACTCTTAGTGTAACCCTAATCATTTTTAAAATTTAATGGCTTTTATATGGATCTTTTTCAGGCCTAGCATCATCATGTGAAATATCTGTGTTGGCATAGTGCAAGGCTCTTTGTACTACTGCATACTGAAGATGGGAGTTTCTATTTTACATTTTTTTTCTTTCCTTTTGAAAAAGTGCTTGTTGGCAAAATGTTTGAAGTTTAGCTGTATTTAATGCTGACCCTGCCTGTATAAAGTTAGCACACATACATTAACATAAATAGCAGCCACCCTAAAGTAAATGTAACAATCAAGGCCAATGCCTTTATTTTTGCTATAGAATGAAAACAGTTGGGTTTGATATCAAAAGATGACTATGAGACAATGAATCAACATTTCAACTTCATGTTCAGGAACATAAATCATGAGATACTGTCTTTTTCTGAAGCCACATATTTTTTTACAAGGACAAAAGTATTGGAACAAAGACTCAATATCAACTGAAATTAATACAACTTAAAATTTGGTTGCAAATTGACATAACCAAACTTTTGTGTTCTTATTATATCGGCAAAATGACGATATTATGGAATTACGACGGTCCGCATCTGCAGATCCTAGCTGTGAACGCGATAACTCAAAAACGAATTGCCGGATCAGTTTCAACATTTGGACTAACTTACTTTGGCAGAGAGCAATGAAACTTGGTACAGTGATTCTCCACAGTGTACCCAACATAAAATATTATCATGGCCTCGCCCTACAACAAACAGGAAGTCGGCCATTTTGGATTTAAATTGGGAGGTCAGGTATATTTGACAGCCTCTAACTTGCACATACTTTGCTCGATTATGCTCAAACATGAAATACCTAACTAGGCCTGTGCTGTCGTCCCCGGCAGCAAGGTGTATATCGGCGAATCGGCCCCATAGGTCTGCTACAACTGTCACCAACGGGCAATTTAATCAGACATTGGGTGATTTCTAAGGGTTTTAATATTAACGAGCAATTAAGAGGCCTTGCCTCCAAACCATGACAAACATGGGAAGAGTCTACTGTATACTCTGGACAATGAGACACAGAGGCAGGCAATCAAACAGGTGGGAAACACAGGAGGGAAGGAAGCAAAACAGAAAAACACAACAAAATAAAACAGGAAACAAGTGGCACATGACACAAACATGTCCAGACATTTGCCGATGCTGTGGTGATCATGAGGAGCCTTGATGCAGATGTGACATCAATTGATGGCTACAACACATAGGCTGAAAGAAGGTGTTATCCAGAAATAAAGTACTGCAGTACTTTATATGCATCATTATGATCATATAAAGTTCTGCAGTATTTTATATGCATCATCATGATCATAATGTGCTGCTGCTTTTTTTTCGATTACACTATGTATCTTGAATCTGTTTTTTGTCAAACGAAAGCCCACGCCAATTTATAATGAATGGTGTCATTAGCCAAGATTCCCATTGTAAGGATGACAAAGTTGGCCACAATTACATATGTCATTCTACACAAAGCATCACAAATTACCTTAACATTAAATTGAATGGGATTCTTTGGGATGTAGACCAATGATGTAGACCAGTGAATTTTCTGGTGGTGCACGTTAGACAGTGAAATGGGAGAGAATTACCACTCCCATCTCGGTCCTGCTAAATTTGAACCATCCCAATCCTGGTCCAAAGTAAAAATAAATTCCGTCAATCCTACCCATATGATCCCAATCCCATCCCACTCCGGCATATTATTTTCATAGCAGTAAAATCTCAGACTTCCAGAACTGGATGAGATCTGGTATACGTTTAGTCCTTTATGTTTTCTGGTTTGCACCTGGTTTAGACTTAATTAGCTTATACATTAATATTAGTATCTGCAATACTATTTTGAACAATTAATGACAGAAAGTAATGGTCAGGTTTCAAACTCTGTGGAAATTCACAGTCAGTGTTTAACCCAAATAATGAAATATACCTCAGGGCAAGACCCTCCTTGCCCACTCCCGGTCCTTTTTTCCCCGTCCCACCCCCGGGAATATTAGCAAAATTCACTCCCATCCCACAGGAAATCCTGCGACTCCCAAAAAATGGTCAGCCTCTAGTGCATGTAGCTGAACAAAGATCCCAAAATTCACCTTCCAACCATTCATGGGTGTGTTGGACAAAGCCTGATGTAACTGTATGTATGGCACACTTATGACAGATTGTGAAATGCATCCAATTGAACCAAGGTTTGCTGAAATTACCCTGTTGTGTACAGCGCTGCCAGAACTTTGGTAGTCATAGCTGGTTGTTAGCTCATTTGCCAGTTCTTCTGGCACTCAGTTTCTGTAAGGGACAAGTAAAATCCCTTTGATGCCTCTTTCTAATACGCTGACCCAATAATAAAAATATGAATATAACCGCAATTGTGGTAGTATGTAAATGAGACATGAGATAGACTCTCGGAATTTATTCTGTAAGAGAGTGTGTAAAAAGATTGAATGTTCCTCAATGTGAAATTGCAATTCTCATTATCTACATTGCATAACATGGTCCCATGTCTTATTGTGAGAATGTGTGAGGCGGTGGACAGGTGATCTGCCCGGAAAAAAAGAGAGCAATTTTTGAAGATAGGTATATTCATACATCATTACGTTCAGCTCATCTTTGTGCACAAATGTTAAATTAGGTCCAAGTCAATAGGACTAACTATGTAAAAGTTAGGCACATTTTTATACTTCTAAAAATGGCCTCTTCGTTAAGAGCTCGTCACGACCACACCCAAAGACTTATAAAAAAGCTTTTGATAACTTTTGATCACAGTGATGTCTAGATGACACTGACCGACTGGAGTCTGTCAGACAAAAACCCTGGGACTAGTTCGTCAAAATACAAAGGCTACATTTTTGCAGTCCCAAATTTGAACCAATATGGCCAACTTCTTGTTGGATTTAGGGCGGAGCCATAATGAAATTTTATGCTTGGCCTGACATGACCTGAGTGGCACTTCTCTACGATCCAAAAAATGTGCGGCTCCCATAGGCCCCATGTATTTTTTTTTTCCCAAGGGGCCCCCACTGAGCCATTATTTCAATATTTTTTTTCTGAGACTTCAATTTCATACATTTTTCACATTCCCTGATTTGTGTGCAAAACTTCCTGACTTTTTTAGCATGTTTAGGGTTTTTATTTACTTTGAATTGGCAGGAAAAAATACTATTTCAATATGGCCCTGCACCAGCTATGGGCTTGGGCCATAAAAATGACTCGGTGGTGGCCCCTGGAAAATTAAATAACATTACGCCTATGGGAGCCAAACAAAAGATTTTTTTGATCGTACATAAATGATCATAGGATGTAGGATCATAGGTCATGTCGGGAAAAGCATAAAATTCCATAGTAATAATAATAATAATAATAATAATAATAATAATGATAATAATAATAATAATAATAATAATGATTGGATTTATATTGCGTTTTACAATGCCCAAGGCCTTCTCACTCACACTTGATGGTGGTTAGCTACTACTACGGAAGCGCGGCTGCCAGGTTTGTGCCTACGGCCCCTCCGACCACCACCGAACACCAATCCACCAAACCGCAATTATGGCCCCGCCCTAAACCCAAGGAAGTCGGCCATTTTGGTTAAAAAATTTTACAGCCAAAATGTAGCCTTTGTACTTTAACAAACTAGTCCTAGAGTTTTCATCCGACTCCAAACTCATTATTATTATTATTATTATTATATAGTTGGCTCAATAAATGTGCATCAAAACATTAATTTGTGAATTATTTAATTGTAATTAATTGTAGAAGTACCAAACTCAATCCAGTTCTGCGCCTTCATGATATGTAGGCAACAGTTGAAAAAGATCCAACAAAGACTTTTTGAGTTATTGCGTTCACAGTTTTGGCCTGTAATTAATTAATTACTTAATCAATATTAATCGTAGAATTACCCAAATCGATAAAGTTTGGCGTCTTTATGGTATGTACCTGTGTGCAAATGTTGAAACTGATCCGGCAATTTGTTTTTGAGTTATCGCGTTCACAGCTAGGATCTGCGGACCAACGTGATTCCATAATATTGTCGTTTCGCCGATATAATTATAGACAAGCATCTTAAAGGTAAAGGCTATAACACCGTCTCCAAGCAGCTTGATGTTCCTGTGACAAAAGTGGCACATATTATTCAGAGGTTTAAGATCCATGAGACTGTAGCTAACCTCCCTGAACAGAGGAAAATTAATGATAAATTGAAGAGATGGATAGTTTGAATGGAATCCAAAGAGCTCAGAACAACCTCCAAAGAAATTAAAGGTGACCTCCAAAGCCAGGTTACATTGGTGTCAGATCGCACCATTGGTCATTGTTTGAGCCAAGGTGGACTTCATGGGAGATGAAAAAGGAGGACAACA
Organism: Philypnodon macrostomus; assembly: GCA_036025475.1. Classification (NCBI taxonomy): domain Eukaryota; kingdom Metazoa; phylum Chordata; class Actinopteri; order Gobiiformes; family Eleotridae; genus Philypnodon; species Philypnodon macrostomus. The sequence goes on from JAVQKC010011682.1 coordinate 13,053, forward strand.
CTGTTGAAAGCAAATCATAAAAAACTAAAATGCATTGACAAGCCACAAAGATTCTGGGAGAAAGTCCTCTGGACAGATGAGACAAAACTGGAGCTTTTTGGTAAGGCACATCAACACTATGTTCATAGACAAAAAATTAAGCATACCAAGAAAAGACTGTCCCTACTGTGAAACATGGAGGAGGCTCGATTATGTTCTGGGGCTGCTTTGCTGCATTTGGTACAGGGTGTCTTGAATCTGTGCAAGTTGAAAAGTTCAAATGAAATCTCAAAGACTATCAAGGCATTCTGGAGAGAAATGTGCTGCCTAATGTCAGAAAGCTTTGTCTCAGTAGCAACAGGATAACAACTCAATGCACCCAAGAACGGTTGAGAGCAAAGACTATTCTGAAGAGGCCTTCTGTGAGCCCAGATCCAAATCTCATTGAACATCTGTGGAAGGAGCTGAAACATGCCATCTGGAGAAGAGACCCTTCAAACCTTAGACAACTGGAGCAATTTGCTCACGAGTAGTGGGCCAAAATACCAGTTGACAGGTGCAGAAGTCTCATTGACAGGTGCAGAAATCGTTTGATGGCAGCGATTGCCTCAAAAGGTTGTGCAACAAAATATTAAGATATGGGTACAATCATTTTTGTCCAGGCCTGTTTCATTAGTTTGTTTTTAAATAATTCTCTTGAATGACAAATCAAAAGTAATGGCTGATTTTGATTGTTTAATTTTTGTACATTTTTATTTATTGTTTCTTTTGTAAGTTTCAAGTGATTCCAGTGACCATTGTAGGGTTTTCTTTCATTAACAGAGGGGTATTTTGTCCTCGTGTGTCTACACTCATGTTTCACACATAAAATAGGATGTGTAAGTTTTCTCCATATTTGCAGGGAGCACTGGTCTCCTGTGTGTACACCGTGCACTGATGGACATTAGATATATACAAACCATAACATAACTGTTCAAATGAACTTTTCTGTAACTTTTTTTAAGGTTTATGAAAGATGTTCTAATACATTTTTCAAATAAATGCATTATTTGGCAGGTTTTAGTGAGTAGTATCTTTAAAAAGGTTTGATTTAGGAAGTAATTTACTGGTCTTAAAAATAAGTAATAATAATAGTAATAGTAATAGTAGTAATAATAATAATTTAGTCAAATGTTACAATTCTCTTTAATTTGATGAAATTATATGGAGTTTGGTGCAGGGAAATGAGGAATATAAGACAAGGATAGTGACAGATACTTGTGCTCTGTTTTACGTAATAGCCGTTTGAATAAATGTATTGTAATGTGAGAGAAGCATCTGCCTCTGGAGCCTCTGCTAAAGTAGACAAAAGCTGATGTGCATTCATTCAACAGGACTTTAGATTACGTCAGGATGTCCTTGCTTTTTCTGTGCAAACAACACATCTCTTCTTCTCTTGGACAAAATAACAGGAAACCAGAGACAATTACTGAAGGCTTGACAGTGCATGACAAACACTGAAAAAACGATTGCTCCCGGTGAGGCGTAGGGTCATTCTTTATTGTTAATGTCTTTTATTCATTATTTTTTTTACAAAAATAAACAAACATTATTGTAGAGGAAAATGTATTTTACATTTCTCATATAACCTCTCTCTTCCTGCCACCAAACTTCAGACAACTATACTAAGAGCACACAGTTCTGGTTCATTCTTTAGACCAGCTCCATCCTATGCATCATCATATGCTGTAAAACTCTACACAATACTGTCACAATGTACTGTGTTTGGGTGTCCCTAGGGGAGTGATAAATAATCATTTCTGTCAGCCATAATTTTCACCATTTCAGCATGTTGCATATACAAAAGAAATAATAAAATAATGTGAACTGAAGTTACAGTTTAGATTTACAACCCGAGCCTGACCCAACTTCTGGGTCATACCAGGCCGGACCCAGTATTCCCCACTGTATCTGCTTGGGCTGCGCTCAGTCCCTTGTGCATACCGATTTAAGACCATTTCATACAAGCGGATCACTTCAATAAACCAGTTCATGTCCGCATTTCCCACGGGGCTCTTGTGTGCTCGCAGAGACACGTAAATAACTGCTACACACTACCAAACAGCAGGCTGATGTCAGGCTTGTGTCGGGCTTGGCTCAGGCCGGGCTCTGTATTTATGGTTTGGGCCCGGGTTGGGTTCAGACAGAATGTGGACTGGATAGTTTGAAATATGGTGGAGTTTGTTTATCCTCTAAGAAACTTCTGAAATCCTTTCCCCTGCGCTTTACTGTTTATTCTCTAAGCAGCAACATCAACAACATCATTGGAGGAAATGTGTTAATTCATTTTTATATTTAGGGCAGTATATATAGCAAATCTACCATTCTAAACAAGGGGTGCAACAATTTTTTTCATACTAATGGAACTTCGGACAAATTTTATTATATCATATATCCTTTTATAAGGTGTAATGCAAAACAATAAGCTTATAAAAGTTTTGGAGATTGTGGCATGCTTAAAAAATGAAATCCTAAAAGGAATCAGTTGCACACAACATACCCTACTTTGTTCCAGTAGAATACAGATTCATTTGAAATATATATTTTTAATCAAATCTCTTGATGAGCTCTTTGTATTGCAAAAAATAGCCCATAATATTATTGCAAAAGTACCAAACAATGAAAAAATGTGTGCATACAAATATAGATTGCCATTGCCAAGTTGAGTGGTCTGCTGGTAAAATTTCTGGGACTGGGATCAAAAATAAGCTAACAAGGATTACATAGGCCTAATTCAAGGTCTAGACAAGTGTTTCTCAGACTGTGGTCTGGAGACCTCAAGTGGTCCCTGAGATGAAATAAAAATCAGACTTTATTTAGTGTTTCTCAAAGTGCCCCACAAATAAATTGACTTGGAAAATGAACTTTTCTGAGCTTTTAACCATGCTTTAATATTGTTTTTACCTCAAACACACAAAATTGTGTTCTGTCAGGAGACAGCGTGTAGATCAGCATCCCCCATCTACATCAACAACGCCGAGGTGGAGCAGGTCAGCAGCTTCAAGTTCCTCGGCGTACACATCAGTGAGGACTTGTCCTGGACACTACATGCAGA
>JAVQKC010011686.1:0-12404 GCA_036025475.1 Philypnodon macrostomus
CACATAAACACACACACACATAAACACACACACATAAACACACACACACATAAACAAACACACACACACACACACACACACATAAACACACACATAAACACAAACACACACACACACATAAACACACACACATAAACACACACATAAACACAAACACACACACATAAACAAACACACACACATAAACACACATAAACAGAGTTTAATAAAAATAAAAGAAGTAAATGTAAGTAACGGCCGGCAGCAGGGGGCGGGGCTGTGCTCTGATTGGCCCAAAGGCAGGAAGTGACTGAGGACAGGGCGGTGCTGATTGGCTGAGGGCGGGTCCGCCTGGCGCCGTTAAGAGTCGCACAAAAGTTTAAAAATTAATTCAAACATTTTACCCCCACACCTCTGAAAACACGAGGAGAACCCGCAACAACACGAGGGAAACCTACGGTAAAACCACGGAGAAAACCTACATAAACACGAGCTTTCGTTCACGAGAGGGACCTGCAGAACACACGGGAAATCCAACACGAGGAAAACACGAAACACCCGCGGAATCACGGGAAGAACCGACACAACTCTCAGAGATTCGTGCTGCTCCGGGAGCATGGTGCAGCACACGGCTCCGGGGGCCGGTCCACAGACCAGGGAGGGGCCCCTGAGCCCGGCTCAGCCCCACATTAAGCGGCCGATGAACGCCTTCATGGTCTGGGCCAAAGCGGAGAGGAGGAAGATCCTGGAGCGGGCCCCGGAGCTGCACAACGCCGAGATCTCCAAACAGCTGGGCCGAGTGTGGAGGGGCCTCAGCGGGGCGGAGAAGGGCCCCTGGGTCCTGGAGGCGGAGCGGCTCCGGCTGCAGCACCGGGCCGACCACCCGAACTACAAGTACCGGCCCCGGAAGAGAGCCCGGACCGAGACAAACCCTGTCCACGTGCAGAGAGCCCCTTCAGTAGGCACTGGGAGGAAGGGTGGACCGGGGGACTCCAGCGGCAGAGCGGGGCCGCAGCATAGACACCAGAAGCCAACCCCAGTGCACCGGTAAGGGGGGGGAGTCTGGTTCAGTCCTGGTTCAGTCCTGGTTCAGTCCCGGTTCAGTCCCGGTTTAGACCTGGTTCAGTCCTGGTTCAGACCTGGTTCAGTCCCGGTTCAGTCCCGGTTCAGTCCTGGTTCAGTCCCGGTTCAGTCCCGGTTCAGACCCGGTTCAGACCCGGTTCAGACCCGGTTCAGACCCGGTTCAGTCCCGGTTCAGTCCCGGTTTAGACCTGGTTCAGACCTGGTTTAGTCCTGGTTTAGTCCTGGTTTAGACCTGGTTCAGTCCTGGTTCAGTCCTGGTTTAGACCTGGTTCAGTCCTGGTTCAGACCTGGTTTAGTCCTGGTTCAGACCCGGTTCAGTCCTGGTTCAGTCCTGGTTCAGTCCTGGTTCAGTCCCGGTTCAGTCCCGGTTCAGACCCGGTTCAGGCCTGGTTTAGACCTGGCAGAGAGCAATGAAACTGACCCCGCCCTACAACAAACGGATACACACACACACACACACACGTGTGTATATACATATGTGTGTGTGTATATACACATATGTATATACACACACACACACACACACGTGTGTATATACATATGTGTGTGTGTATATACACATATGTATATACACATACACTTCTGTAGATTCCAGTTTCGAGACTTAAACGCATAAATAGAACCCATGTACGGGTCAGTAACATAGTACCACTCTCGAGTCCTTCAGCTGACCACACTCGAGTCCTTCAGCTGACCACACTCGAGTCCTTCAGCTGACCACACTCGAGTCCTTCAGCTGACCACACTCGAGTCCCTCAGGTGGTCTGATGTGGTTGTGTTTCTCAGGTTCTCCTCAGACTCATCCTCAGACTCTGCCGAAGACTCCTCCGATGAAGAGGCCGCACTCCCCTCGGCCACAGACAGGGGACGCTCCGACACACGGCTCTACGTCAGGAACATGACCAGACAGACCTCCACCTCGGACCACAGCGAACTCGGTAAGTCCTGGTTTAGACCTGGTTCAGTCCTGGTTTAGTCCTAGTTCAGGCCTGGTTTAGTCCGGGTTCAGTCCTGGTTCAGTCCTGGTTTAGTCCTGGTTTAGTCCTGGTTTAGTCCTGGTTTAGTCCTAGTTCAGACCCGGTTCAGACCCGGTTCAGTCCTGGTTCAGTCCTGGTTCAGTCCTGGTTTAGTCCTGGTTTAGTCCTGGTTTAGTCCTAGTTCAGGCCTGGTTTAGTCCTGGTCTAACCCTGGTTCTTCTTTCACAGATTTGGATGACATTCGTTCTGAGGACCTGAGTGAAGACTTCCCCTTGAGCCCAGCCCTCTCGGACCCCTGGACCACTCCGCCCCTCCCCCTCCTCAATGTGGACCAGGACTTAGACCTAGACCTGGACTTGGACCTGGACTGGTGCAGCGAGATCTCAACTAGCTCTCACTTTGAGTTCCCGGACTACAGGACCCACCTCACAGACCTCGTCTTCAGCTGAGGACCACGACCAGGTCTAATCTGTACCTAGATTTGGATTTATGAAGAACACACTCCAGAAGAAGTTACTGAGGATCCTCAATGAACCAGGTCTGAACCAGGTCTGAACCAGGACTGAACCAGGTCTGAACCAGGTCTGAACCAGGTCTGAACCAGGTCTGAGCCAGGTCTGAGCCAGGTCTGAACCAGGTCTGAACCAGGTCTGAACCAGGTCTGAACCAGAACTAAACCAGGACTGAACCAGCTCAATCTTGAACCCTAAGAAAACAGCAGGTAGAAATGTATATAGATTGCCTCCCATTAGTCCATTCTTATTGACCACTCAAGTCCATACCCTGGTGAATCACGTTGGCTGGAGCAGATGTGTTGCAGAGGATGAAAGAAGCATTGATTGAAGCTGTTTGTTGGAGAGATGAAAGCTCAGGCTAAATGAATGGAACTGGAGTAAACCACAACATTCTACTGTCACCAAAGAGTCACAATACAATAGAACCATTAGCAATCCCACTGGCCACTGTATTAGGTAGACCTGTTTACCTGCTCGTAAGCCCAGATTTAGTCTCCATAGAACATCCAGTCATTGGATTCAGTCATAGACCCTTTAAAAGTCTGTAAACAAAAAGTTCTAAACTCCTGAAATGGGGTGACTAGAGGCAAGACTGTAATACATTTCCAATGGAGAAATTGTCATTAGCCACAAAATATTATAAATAAAAAAAGATGGTTTTGACAAAGTCCATCCACTCTCTTTCACCATGTAGGTGATGTCAGAGCCTGGGTAGGAAACATTAGAGAATGTAATGTTTTGGCTGGAGTCCTTACAGAAAGACCACAATAGTTTGTTCATTGTATGTTCAGACTTATTCTACCCCTCACCACAAACACTTCTTTGTTGTGAAGTAAACTCACTTTTGCTCCAGTCGCCTCGGTTCATATGACACACATTTAACATAGGGATAATTGACTTTTGGGAACTCTGTGGTGAATTGAAGTTGTTCAGGCCTCAGTGATGTTCCAGTCGATGCATTTTACGAGCGTTTTACCCAAAAGTCAAATGTACGTGACTTTGTGACCAGTTGAAGACAAACCTGCTGAAGTATTGGAAAGACAATATCCACAAAAATCTAAATATAATGAAAAAACGGCGTGGTCTTACATTTGTATATTTAGATTCATGGATGTTTAGATTCATGGTTGTTTAGATTCACACATGTTTAGAGACCGTAACACTTTGACATGACACACTTTTTAAACCAATCTCCACAATTCTTTTAGATTTGAATGGCCTCAAATGTTGTAGCTCTTTGTCTAGTCAGCCCACTGTTTCCTTGACCACAGACAAGACCAACTCAAGAACGATGAAAGTTGATCTATACTGAGCTCAACTCGTCCAAGGACAGTTAGTGTTTTTGCAAGTCTCGAGGTAAAAATCATGATTCATTCATACATCTTGCTTATTTAAGCTACTATGGGCCTGAGGCGGGGTACAAAACTCATACGGACAGACAATCATTCACTATCTCTTTGTTTTACTATATAGTCCTGGTTTAGTCCTGGCTTAGTCCTGGTTTAGTCCCAGTACAAACTCCTCAGTCCTGGTTTAGACCTGGTTTAGTCCCAGTACATGGTCTTCAATTTGGCTCTGAACCAAATTATTTCTCAACAGTAGATTTTAGTATCCTATAGTATATCAAGTACACATATAAATATACATTGGTGCAGTACTTGATTTAGTATTTGCTGCATTGATCTCCAAACTGCCTCCGTACTCCATACTGAGCTTTAAATGCCCATTATATTTTAAGTGTGCCCTCAGCATGGCCTCGAGGTGTTTGTTTTGTGAGCCAGGTGTGACTTCTAACAGCCATTGACTGAGTGTTTGTTTGTTTTCTGATTGACAGGTGGTGACCCCGACTCGAGTGGGACAGTCCTACAGCTACAGTCCGGGACAGCACAATCAGCAGGATGTCTATGATGTACCCCCCAGCAGATCACATCAGGGGGTACGTACTACACCTTCCAAGTTACCTATGGCTAAAAAGTTTAACTGTACCTAATGTTATGCCCTTAAAACAAACTACAGCATTTAACTACCTTCCTTGCTTTGAATGAGAGCAGTTTGTCACCCAAATGTTGTAAAAATGTAAATTAAGAATATGTACTAATTTTTTATTTTTTATTATTATCCGTGTGTCTTTCAGGTATATGACATCCCTCCGTGTCAGATGTCTCCTTATCCAGCACAGCTCAGCAGATCTCAGGCCATCTACGACGTGCCCCCGTCACAAATGGACCACCGGAGTCAGGGGGTCTACGACATCCCTCCCTCTTCACAAGGGGTGAGAGCACACAGGAAATTTTACATTAGACCGTTCCCATCAAGCGGTCAGGTCAAAGGTTGAGTTTCTATATATGATTTTATTCAAGTTAACTTTGCAAATGTACATGTGATGCAATAAATTCAGGTAAACTAGAGGGTAAATATTACAGTTACATTTTAGGAATCCTAAATATAATAAAATCATAGACGATAAATATTTGACTGATAGTGATGGCTGGATTAAGATTAAGTTTAGTACCAATTGGCCAATAAAACTAAACTAGTTCTAAAGTGACCATTTACATAGAATACTAAGGGAAAGAATTGGAAATATTCTGCTGAAATAACATGTAGTTTCTGTGGTTTTTAGCGCCAACAACAATGGTTATTCATAGTCAAAATAATAATCTTCACTGCCAGTGCAATCCTCCTTGGTCCAGCAATTGGATCACGAACTACTCTTAGGCGACATATAATTTTTGAAGCTTCATTAAAACATATTTTTCTTGTATTTTGGTTACATTTTAATAGGCCAGTATAACATGAGCTCTTGACTCATGCAGCTTGAACCACTTTCAGTCAAAACAAGGAAATGAGAAATGTTTGTGTCCAAAAACCATCATTAGATCGACCCAGCTTCTAGTGTTCCTCCTAATTGTTTGCAATAAATGAATAAAAAGTCAAAAGTCATATTTATAACATTCTTGTGGTGGATTTAAATCAGGGCTTTTCCTGCCAACACACTTGAACCACAAGTACTCTGTGTTGTTGGATCTGTAGAGAGAAAGTCCATGGACAAGTCTAAAGCTTTTTCAGAAAACTAGAGTAGATTTCAATATTATATACTAAACGTAAAGGTTGGTAATGGACCAGAAAATAAAGAAATGCTTTGTGATTTCTTTGTAAAAACAATGAATGTATTATTGCAAGCTAGAAATTATTTAAACCACAAGGATTCCAAAGAGTGTCTTTACCATTGGGAAATTTAACCATTGAAAACACCAGATCAAGACAGCTCTATAGCTTTACTAAATATTATTTTATTTTATATTTTCTCAGGATTTTTTCCAACTTCAATTGAGTGTATTTACACTCAATTGAAGTTGGAAAAAATCCTGAGAAAATAGTTAAACCAAAAATATTGTTGGAATAAAAATGTAATTGTAATGTCAGTGCAGAAACTTGAAATATAATCCATGTCTTTCATTGTTCCCAGGTCTACTCCGTACCTCCCTGCAGAACCACCCCTAACCACCAGGAGTCCAACTACGACTTCCCTCAGCCTCTGAAAACCCACAAACCGGAGGGCATCTACGACGTCCCGCCTCCTGCTCTCACCAAACCCACTCAGATCTCCTCCCCGCAGTCCAACTACGACTACCCCCCGCCCACACCTGAATCTTCTTCTTCCCTCACCCTTCAAAATGGCAACGAGGGAATTTACGATGTCCCACCACCCGCTATAGCTAGCTCCGGATCGGACATTTACGACATCCCGAGAAGCAGCTCCCAAAGTCGGGCCTCTCCGAGCGACAGCAAGGGAATATACAATGTCCCGGTACAAGACTCCAGAGCCGTTTCCGATGTTACCGACGGCGTCAATAGACTTTCTTTTTCGAGCACTGGTAGCACACGTAGCAGCATGTCAACATCCTCTTCGTCAACTGGGTCTAGCGCCGAAGGCCGTCTTGTTTTGGACTTGGACAGCGCTTTGCAAAGACTGTTCCGCTTGCAACAGTGTGTGGACCTTGCCATCGGTGCTTTGCAAACGATGTCGGCTTCCCCGCACTGGAGGACTTTGGCGTTTATTGAGCGACATGCTAACGACGTGCGCACAGTGTTTGATAGAGTTCGAGCGACCGTTGCAGATTTTATTGTATTCGGAAGAGGAGCTGCGGCTAATGCTACGGCCCTGTCTGATTGCGGTCTTCATAGTAAGCTAAGAAGACAATTGGGACGACTTGAAGATTCTCAACAAATCCTGCTGCAAATCTACCAGGTTTTGGACAACAGCGGATGGGCTCTCAATGCATTAGCATCGTTGAATTTGGGAAAACCCCAACATCACAATAAAACCGATGACGTGGACAGGTTTGTGATGGTGTCCAGAACTGTCCCGGATGACGCGAAGCAGCTAGTGTCCACGATTGGCGCCAATGCGGAGTTACTGTTCAGGAGGTCGCACATGGAGGGAAGTCCGGACGAGAATATGAGTTCACCTCCATCGGACAACGAGAATTACACCAAGCCCTTCCCGGTTCAGGACAAAGACAACATGAACCAGAGGGAGGAGTGTGTCAAGAGCTGGATGGAGGATTATGACTATGTCCACTTACAGGTAAATAACAGAGTTTTATGGCCAATAACAGAGTTTTATGCTAATGTCCTCTACCCACTGACAGACAGGACACATGTGTAGTAACAGTAGTAAGAAACTTTTGATGTAGAAATAGATCAAATTAACAATAAACTGAAAAATTTCCACTGTAAATGACACGTTCAAAAAGTGTATGCTAATGTCCTCTACCCACTCACAGACAGGACACATATGTAGTAACAGTAGTAAGAACCTTTTGATGTAGAAATATATCAAAAAACTGAAATGCTGTTTCCAAAGTGTATGCTAATGTCCTCTATCCACACACTGACAGCACACATTCTGTATGTAAAAAGTTTTAAAGTCTGCCATTCAGCTAGCTTCCCGCCTGTATCAGGGGTTAACACATGTTTGTATAATGCCCATCACAATTATTGTTTAGCCTAAGGAATTGGTGCCTGTTTTGACGTGTTTGTCTTGATTATTTTTAGGGCAAAGAAGATTTTGAACGTCAACAGAAAGAGCTTCTGGAGAAAGAAAACATCATCAAACAAAACCAGTTGCAGCTGGGTCAAGAACAGGTGAGACTTTACGCCTCTCACGTCGCTCAAGGGCAATAACAGTGATATGTTCATTTAATGAGATTTTTTTTATTTATTTAAACTGTTTGAGAGTAATTCCTCATTTACAAACATGACCTGGCCAAAAGGATGCAGGAATAAATAGAAACATACTGTACATAGACATACAAAAAGGGGTAGACAGTAAAAAACAGAAAAGAATAAAAGTGCTTAAGTAAAACTATATCAAGGTGGTTTGGGACTGTCAGCAGGAACAGGAGTCAACTATATTGTGTTGGAGGTTCTGCTTAAAACTGGAGATAGGAATCAGAGATGTCAGTTTCAGGGTGTTCTGATACTGAGATTGTGAGATACTGAGATTGTTTGGATATTTACAGAGGTATATAGGTCGAAGGATGAGGCTTAAGTAAGAGCTGCCAGACAGGAGGCCTAGAGGAAGACCAAATGGATGTCATGAAAGAGTGAAGATAGTTGGTGTGAGAAAAGAGGATAGGGTTAGATAGAGGCAGATGAATTGCTTTGACTAAATGGTGTACATTTAATGGATTTTCTTTGCCACAGTTTTAAGTGGAAAATGTGGCTAAAAATGAACATTGTAATCAAGAAAAGCTATTTGGGACTTTTTACACAGCATTGGAGCTACTGTTTTTCTCATATAATGTTTTATGGACGCCTCAAGAGGGACATAAAACTATTATAGCAGCCAACAGTAAGAACTGGGTCACGGGAGAGGCTTAGCCAAACGATGTTGAGATAAATTTGACCTGGAAGCATGTTACATAAATGAGAAAAACATAGGTTGTATTGTGTTGAGCTGTGAGGTATGGGAGCTGCAGTATCTTAGTGTAAAATCTTCTCCAGTGAGACCCGAGCTAATGTGAACCTGTCTCAAAGTAATCAGTTCAGGACGCACAGACAGGAAGTGAATTAAGTTGTGGAAAACTAGATTTAAGTGTGAAGAATGTTCACCTTGAAATACCTGCTACAGAATTATTGTAATGGTCCGTGGAGTTGAGACAGTGAGCTATAACACTGCTTCTGCTATTAGTTTTTTGTGTCTGGCTTTACTCTGCCTTACACAAAAGTTACCTCAAATTCAATAAATATTTTGTTAAAAGGCTTAACTGCTGTTCGATTCAATGAATATGTTTCAGTGAAAAACAAGCTTTGAAACAATAATTTCACAAACATGGCAACAATGAAGATCTTAAGTTTTACAGTTCCCAATACAACCAAAATCCTCCAACATTTTTATTGCTTTTCGACTGTAGTGGCGTTGAGCTACACCATGGAGGCGATCTCTAGCTGGCACTTCATCCCATTATCTCCAAAATATATGCAAAGGTTTTTACAAGGCCCAGCAAAGATTGAAAATATGTAGAACGCTGAATTTAACTTTTGGATGAAATTAATAAATAATGCTCATGCCACAGTGATATTATGGCATATCATGAAAGTAGTGTCTTTAAATAGAACCAGGTCAGAACTTTCACCCAAAAGTAAAAGACGAGTATATCTACAGTTCTTGGATTTTTCCAGGTTATGTTGATGTAACACTTAGACTAATGCTCCGCTTGTTGCCTTTTTCAGATAAACCAGTTCAAGAAGCTGGAGCAGGAGGTGAGTAAACCAGTGGAGAACGACATTTCTACCTGGATCTCACACCAGCATCTTCAGCGCACCCCTTCCCCTAAACCTGAGCCCATGTCCCCCCAACTCACCGCCCGCGATCGCCAACTACTGGTCTTCTATTCGGAGCAATGCGACCAACACTTTCTCACCCTCCTCAGTGCCATGGACGCGTTTTTCGGCTGCGTTAGCACCGGACAACCCCCGCGAATCTTCGTAGCTCACAGTAAATTCGTCATTCTGAGCGCCCACAAACTGGTCTTCATCGGGGATACGCTTTCCCGCCAGGCATCCGCTCCCGAATTGGCCAACCGCGTCATGAACATCAGTAATGTTCTTTGTGATCTGCTGAAGACGGTGGTGGGCGCGACCAAAACGGCAGCACTGAACTATCCAAACACAGCAGCGATACAGGAAATGGTGGATCGCGTTACAGAACTGTCCCATCACTCCCAGCAGTTTAAAGAACAGCTGCTGAAAATGGCCACCTCGTGATCAATGTAATGTTTATGTGGGTGATATTGATGTAAAATAATGTAAGTTAAGTTTATATACAGGGTTCCTATGGAGATGTACCTTTAGTGTCTATTCCAGCTACTTTGGGCCTAAGGTGGTCCTAAACAATCATCTTAATCACACACTGAACCCTTAAAACAAAATCATTGCATATTTTGTACAAAGATGGTACTTTTTCATACATGCATTTATATTTAATTTGTATTTATTTTTAGATATTGACCTATGATACCAAACAGGTCCCTAATATGATTTTTTAAATATGTTCTTAAGTATTAATTCAAGCTATACCCAATGTTATTGTTAGATTCACTCCTTTTAATACAATGTTTATGTAGGAATATGAATGAATTAATATCATAGACAATAAAATCAAGACACTTAAGTTAGATTAGCATTTATTGTTTATTTAACTTGTAAATTATTGTGATTTTTAAACTGGCAATTATCGCATTTATCTCTAGTGCTACCAATAATCATATAGCCTATGGAGAAAATAATCAAATCAGAAACCAGATGCATGCAAAGTCCATAGGAACCCTGCATATTCTGTATTTACCAAGAATTAAATGGAGGTCTTCATTTCAATGTGTTTTGTCTGTAGTAAATACTGCCTTCCATTGTTTTAGACGATGTACATAGTCTTTTCTGTTGTGTAAATAGTATCTGCTCTATTTTGTTTAGACTATTTTATAATATAATAATTGTATGCATTATGAATATATATGTGTAGAAGCAGTGGTTGTAGATGTATTTGTAAGGCTTGGTTTTTAATACATTCCTCTCATGTTTTCAAAGCACCTTAAAAGATCTCATTTGGATTTGATGCTGTAAAAAAGTGCTGGATTTAAGCTACAGTGTGTTTTCTTCTGTGTAAATCATGTTAATGTCAATCTGTGAACAAGTAAAGTCTTCTCAAATAGTGACTGGGCTGTTTTGTGTTATGTTGGGTATCTGACAGTGACAGTCCACACCAACAGTCTCTCCGACCACCTCCAAGGTCACACTAATCACACAAACATATACATGTGTAGATCGGTAAGGTGGGTACAGTGTACATTTAACCCACAACCTCCGTGCAACTATCTACCTGATTTCTTCTATTTACAAACACTGGTTGGTGTAGCTTTGGACACACAAATGTATCATAATCTCATCTCGACATGGCTAAATTGAACTTTCACGGTTTAAAATTCACGGTTCAGTCTCAGAAACCAAACTAACCAAACTTTTTTCCTGTTCCCTCCACTTTGAAGCATTGAACTGTAATTGAGTGACAACTTCTCAGAGCAGTTTAGTCTTGCCCTGAATGTGGCCTCATTTTTCCCCTAATATGTGTCATTTCTAATGTTCAGTGACATGAAGAACAATTTGGCCTAGAGCCTTTAGCGGTCAGTACATATTTTCACCTCAGAGGTCAGCCTTTGGGATAATGAGCAACAACTTGAGGATTTGTGATGAGTTGTGAAGGTCAGGTTGTAAGGTCCAGCTTGGGCCCGTTTGAGGAACATGTTTGAGATGTTTAGGACAACTGTCTAGATGTTGTTTTACGCTATAATTGAAGAATGCATGTTGCTATTAATACAAAGGTCATTTGGAGACTGTCCAAGCAACTATGGGCATTAGGCAGGTCATATACAGACAAGACTAGATGTCATGTTCATTCACTATATGCATCTATGCATTTTGTAGATCTCCCTGTGCCTGAGTGGTTTTTAAAACATGCACTATAGGCTAATCCTCCAGCTTGATATAGACCACAATCCTGTTTTAAGATCTGTAGAAGGGCCCCCAGGCGGTACACTGACGCTGCCCACTGCTCCTGACAAGCACCTGTGGCATTGATGAGTGCGTCAAATGCAGTGAACAAATTTGCCTATGGGGACAATAAAGTATCTTTTATGGCCTATATGATATGAGTGCTTTTTTCTTTAACAATTTTCCATACTTTTATAGTATTTTTCTTCAAATTTAGCTTCTTTCCATAAATCAACCCTCTGTTTTATGCCTATACCTGCCATATCATAATTCATACTAATTGCATTGGGCTTGTTATTTCACTACTAGTGTTTCTACATTAGCGAATGTCAGTGCAGGACTGGCCCAAACCAACTGTAATTTGCAGGGTTGGGTTTACCACAAACTGCAGCAGGAGCTCATAAAGGTGAAGCAGACAGAAGCTATGGAGACGTTTTCCCTAAATCCCTGAAGCGTGTGTCTAGAAGAGAGTGAGGTACTGTCTGGAGCTAACACAAACACAAACAGGTGTGGAGCTGTCAGCTGTTCACTTGAAGTGGAGACATGGACGAAATGGCATGGGAAAATACTGGATTACTGGCCATTATATTTGGTAGATCTATTTAGCCTAGAGTTAGTCATGCACATACACTTTAGTTAGGGACATGTGACTTTCAGGTGAATTTACAGACGCCCCTAAAACGCAATATATTTGATGTAGTAGTAGTAGTAGTAGTAGTAGTAGTAGTAGTAGTAGTAGTAGTAGTAGTAGTAGTAGTAGTAGTAGTAGTAGTAGTAGTAGTAGTAGTAGTAGTAG
>JAVQKC010011746.1:0-16199 GCA_036025475.1 Philypnodon macrostomus
CACCTTTTGCTCTGATTACTGCTTTGCACACACTCTGCATTCTCTTGATGAGCTTCAAGAGGTAGTCACCTGAAATGGTCTTCACTTCACAGGTGAGCCCTGTCAGGGTTAATCAGTGGGATTTCTTGCCTTTTCATGAAATAAAGAAAACTCATTGAATGAATGAGGTGCGTCCAGACTTTTGGTCTGTACTGTATTTGACATCATAGACCAGTAGTAGAATAGCTGTTTTGATTTTTGATTTTCAACATTTTCTTATTTTCGTAAATCTCCGGATTACAGCTTTAAGTCATATGAGACCACATCATAGCCCCAGTCCATCCAGGAACAGACCTTCTTTGCTGTGAGGCCATTGTCTGTTTCAAATAAGTCATCCACAGGTTGCTGTTTTCTCCATCATGCTTATGCTTTCTTATCCATCTCTGTAGTGAACCTCATTCCATTGATTTTCATGAACTAATGTGGAAAACTTTGAGTCCACTAGACATGGAGACATCGAGAAGCGGTATGCCTTTTTATAATATAGTGTGGAATGAGGCTAGCTATAAAGCTAAAACGAGCAAGCAAAGAGTTCTGCGAGCTTAGCAGTCCACACGGAGACAAAAACGGTTCTCGTAAAAGGCGGAATCGTTTTAGAAAATATCTGTGCCCACACGGATTCACGCAGTACCACTGAAA
Source organism: Philypnodon macrostomus (assembly GCA_036025475.1). Lineage (NCBI taxonomy): Eukaryota > Metazoa > Chordata > Actinopteri > Gobiiformes > Eleotridae > Philypnodon > Philypnodon macrostomus. The sequence goes on from JAVQKC010011746.1 coordinate 679, forward strand.
CGCTGTATTGTGTATGCCGGGCCCGTTGGTGGCGCCGTGGCGCTGCGGGGAACACACTGGGTGCCATGTTTGTTGTTAGTGTCAGAGTGCATGCGGGTTATCAAATTATTATTATAAATTATTAATTATTGTTATTTTGTGGATATGCCTAAACTCATCTCCTGGACATCAGCATCTGTTTGTTTTTTTACTAAACTTTCTGACCCCCTTGTGACGTCTTTCATCAAATCGTCCCCAATTATACAGTTCTATCTGACATTTATTATTTACATATTCCTATATTTGGGTACCTAATCTTTACAATAGCATTTTTTAGCGTTAGTAAAAACAGTCAGAACACAGATCGAACCTTTAAATTCTGTTAATCTTATTTCCAAAGCCATGTGGTTTACTAAATATAGCCTAAACATATGAGGAACGCCATTACCCTCAGCATTTGCAGTTCAGCTTTTATATGCTGCCTATAAACTGTCTGACTTTAAAGACCGTTCTCTTTTTATCAGTTTAACATTAAGGTGTTTCTAACCACTGTCTAATGCCCTCCATGTAATACCTGCTCATTACATGGGCCTTATTGAAAGATAGGAGCCAGTAAAGCAGAGATGTGACTGATCTTTAGCAGTCAGCTGAGGTGAAGGGGAGCGGCCAACAGCTGCCGTGGGGAAAATGGTGTCATTTCATTCGTCATCCTGCTGCACACAGCTGGGGGATCCACCCATGTCCCATACATCTGGGACCCATCACACAGGCACACACCGAAACAAAATCAAACACACACAGCACCAGCTCAGCCAAAGTCCCAGAAACATTTACCTTTGATAAATGCCAACAGTTTGTGCATCTAATAATCTGTACATTGGCAGTAACCTGACTACCGAATCACTTTACAGTAAAAATGGGTCAATGATTACTACTCTTCACAACAGTTTGCAATCAATAGACAACATGATCAATGATAAATACAACAGATTATCGTTGTGTGAGGCTTTGTTTTGCTCACTGGCTTCTTGCATAAAATACTCAGAACTCAAAATCACACAGACCAGACAAAGAATATATATCAGTTATAATAGTGTCTTGAGATGGGATTTTATAAAGAAATATATATATAAAAAACATAGTCAAACAAATGATACAACATCAAATAAAATGGCATAACTCCCATTCACCATTTTGTACTGGTGTCTAAAGAGGATCAAGATAGACTGCATTCACACAAAAATAGGCTATAATGCCATTTGTACTCATGAGGGAACACACAGATTAATAATTCTCCAAAAAAGTGCAGAGCAGTAAAGATTGACAATAGAGGTTTTGGACATAGCCCTGAAACTCATTGATTCAATAGATTTGCATGACCAATCCCAATCTACAAAAACAGAGAATGCTTTTACCACCTTTGAAAAGTGAGAGCCACATTTTACTAGTTGCTACTTTGAGTATATCATCCAAGTTGTGCATGGATTGTGAGGTTTAATGTTTATATCCTTTCTAATGTGATGGTCTTAATTTCAGATCTATTTCCATTGAGTTGCCTCAGTATTTCACCAACTCTGAATGTGTGTTGTGCTCTAAATGGAAAGTTGGTGGTTTGAGTCCTACTTGGTTCATCCTGCAAGACTCATTGCATAGTGTATGATGTGTTCTTTGTAATTGTATGGATTTCGGAGAGGCCGTAGGCACAGTTTGTCTGACATGTCTCTGTGGGGTGAATGAATAATGCACACAAAAAAAATAAAAAATACAAAAATAAAAGTGCTACTGAAATCAGATGGCCTACACATTTGTGTGTGTATTTATATATGGGCTGAAATAATGTGTGCTAAAAGAAGCTATTTAGCCTTCTCACTGAAAAGTATGAAGGCGTTCTGTTTTTGTTTTGTTGCACTAAATGTGACTCAGCTGCAGACATCCCATCCATCTCAATCATATTAATGTGGGAGCCATAGTCCGGGCCGACTCTCAGTGCCACGTGAGTTCATATCTGGAGACGGCCAGGTCCTTCACAAACAACACAATGGAAATGTTGACTTCTTCAGCCCAAGTTTATGTGCAACAACAGACCTGGTGTGAACAGGAGGGAAGCCCGGCGGGAAGTGGGTCAAAAGACTTTCCTGGATTAACTCCAATATGTTTCTGTACTCAGGAATCCATACACCGCTCCTGAAATGCTCTGTCTACTATAGTCTTTATTAGAAAACCTGCTTCATACCAGAGCAGAGAAACTTTGACTTGAGTACTGAATATGTGCATGATCTAAAACAGTGGCTCACAGTTGGTCTTACTGTGGGGCCTAAATATTATTTATCAATATGAATTATTCTCAAGGTATTTTTCTAGATTATTTTACATTGAACTTTATCATTATTACATTCTCAAAATAAGAAACAAAATGTAAGTACTGCCAGATTTGATCTTTGTGAAATATCCAAAATGTGATCAATTCTGATATATCTATACAGGAACTTGCCATATCGATACAGTACATACAGATACATCGGTATGCCACCCCTATTTAAAAATGTGTTAAAAACAGTAAAACAGTATTTAGAGGTCAAACAAGCTGAACTATTTTCAACCTCCCCTAAACCCACATTTAGGTCCTGACCCACCAGTTTGAAAGCACTAATTTAACAGAGAGAATTTTGAAGGAATCATTGGTTTTATAAATAAAGTTATATTGGATTGGAACTGTTTTGTGAAAGTGTTTTTGACATTGTAGGCAAAGTTTGCAAGGAACCTAGTTTGAGCATGGAATAGTATATTTTAACTTGAGTATTGTTTTTCTGCAGTAACTGAAATACTTACAGATATTGAATACCACAGTTTTGCCATGGTTCTTTAACTTAATATAATGTATAAAACATGAAGGAAACTAAATAAAACTTGCCATATCCAGACAAACAAAACAGATCTCTATAAATGACCAAACAGAAAAGACAAAATGTTTTGATGTCACTTAAAAAGGTCCGACCATAAGAACACATTCAAATCTCTGAGCTCGGGCTGCTGCATGTCACCAGTACCTCATATGTTTCTTTTTAATGGTTATTATGGCTCATATCAGGGTGGGGCCTTCCCTAACGGTCTGTCAGCAGATTTCTCCATTCTCTCTGGACGAACAAGACATGCATTCACAATCACACTCGTATACGTACGCACACATGAGGTTATCTCTCCTCTGAGGACCCTGACAGCAGCGAGGCAGTGAGGCATTAAGACTAGGCCCTCAGCTGACTGACCGACTTCCCCGATGACTTACTGACTGTGGGCCTCACGTGTCCTCCCTGGGATGGGGTTCTTGTCCAAACACATTGTAGCTAAGTCAGAAGAAGCCGAGACTATAATTGACATCCATTTTATGTTTCTTTGCACTAGGAATTTAACTTTTTGTTTAAATTCATATTTATATGGGCTAGGCTAGACAATATTATAACTGACATCCATCAATTGAATGTTTTGTTGGAGGTGATCAGCCCAGTTTGGATACACTCAATGTCTCTGAATGCAGTTAAACAGACATACATTACAATCAGTCAGAGTAAAGAAACACATGCCAACAATGCCAGGCAGAGTTATGATAAGTCAGCTATAGAGATACAAATCAGCCTGTCTTCACTAGGTGTTTGAGATTGTAATCTGTATCATTTTCTGACTCGGGCTGAGGTAGGACCAGCCAAGATTTTAACTGACATCCATCTTGAAAATAATCATAGATCACATTAATATATTTTGCTGTTGCAATGATTAAAAAGTGCTGAAACTGCAGCTCTCATGCTCATTTCATTGTCAAAGGACGTACAAGGCATCACAGATTAGCGCACCTCGCTAGATCTTTTTATTCACGTAATAATGATGCATCAGATTTATACAGCTTTTCCACTCCCCCAGAGAGGTTTTTACTTAATCCATAAGTGATTTAGCCACAGCCGCCCTGGGGCAAACTAAAGATGTCCCAGCTATACGATGCTTATGGCCTACCCCATTACCACTACACGTGTCTTGCACAAGGACACAACAGCAAGATGATCCAGGCAGGGATAGCATTACAAACCTGTTAGTTTGTGGGGAAACTCTAGCTCTAGCTCTAGCTCTTGAGTAAAGTTTGTATCATTGTGAGCAGTGAATGGAAAATCACAAAGAATAAATCCCATGATATTAACTCATAGGAATAAAAAAAGCAAGAACTTCAAAAATCACTGTCTAGACTGCATTAGACACAAGTGTACTTTGTGACTACCACGTCCCTATGGAGGAAAGGGAGGAGAATGCAGCACTGTTTTGGTCTTGGTTACTATGGTCCTAACATTGCTACAAGACCAGCCAATCTCACATTCCTGTTTAAATCACATTTGGATTGGACAAAGACTAGGTTGAGGACCAGGCCATTCTCACTGCAGTCAGCTGGGCTCTATGGTCAGCAGATACTCATGTCTCCTGGTCAGTTTCACAAAGGCGCCTAACACTGGACCTTATAGCCTTTGTAATTCCATGTTAACAATTGTGAAATTTCACATTGTATTTTGTACTATTTAAAATTTGCCATATAGCACATTAGAGAACAAAAGAGTTTAGCCTACAAGTGCATCATCAAACCAAAGCATGATTTGGGAAACTAGTCTAGTAGTACTGTGTCTATCCAGTTGCATTCAGAAACTGATTTAGTTATGGAAATCAAATTCAATATACCTATTGAAATCAAATTCAATACACCTATTGAATTTGATTTCCATAACTAAATTAAATTCAATATACCTATTGAAATCAAATTCAATACACCTATTGAAATCAAATTTAATACACCTATTGAATTTGATTTCCATAACTTAATCAAATTCAATATACCTATTGAAGTTTCTGAATGCAACAGTATAACCAGTAAGAGAGCAGAGAGCAAAATTGAGTCAAAGAACTTCATAACAAAGACTTCATGTTGCAACAGAATAGGCTTTAATACAATACTATGCACAATGTTTCTCTGGTGTATACATCCTATTGTGTGGGCATGTTTCCATGACAACAGCAAATTTCTGCTAACATAAAGCGGCCCTTGAGTTTTGTAATCATGTATAATATGCATTCGTTTTAGCAATAAGAATGATTTAACACAGACCAGTTGGAACTCTGTTTGATTCTTGAATGTCTGAACGTCCTCTGACCAGATCACATGTTTTGCAGCTAATATGATAAAACAAAGTCATGGAGGGGCATGGCTGTGTAAATGACATTAAAACCCAAAGCGGTGTGCACATGAACTTTATGCATGTGCTTGTATTTGAGTGAGGCTTTCCCCTGGGAGGTGATGGATCCCAGCCAAGGAAATTCCTCTGAAAGTAACTTCAACCCCAAACGCTCCCGTATACACTGCCCTACTTTCTCTACATCTCTCTGTAATCACCCACCTGTCACATTTCTGCAACATACCATGTACTTTTGTTATCATGACCAAAATGACACAAAGAAGATCATAGTAGATTGAATTCATATGTGCTTTCCAACACAAAGTGATGTTTATTCACTTTGTTTAACACAGACTGATGGTGCTAAGGTACCTCTGTAGCCACAGCTGCCCCTGGAACAGACCGACAGGCAAAACCACTAACTGACTAAAACCACTAACTGACTAAAACCAGAAAATATGACCATATTAGTCCTGTCCTCAGGTCTCTGCACTGGCTTCCTGTCGCTCAGAGAATAGACTTTAAAACAGCTCTGCTTGTGTATAAGTCTCTCCATGGTTTAGCACCAAAGTACCTCTCTGACATGTTGGTCCCATATTAACCATCTCGGACCCTGAGAACATCAGGAACAGGCCTTCTGCTGGTGCCCAAAGTCAGGACTAAACACGGTGAAGCAGCGTTTTAGTTCTATGGAGCTAGGGTCTTGAATAGTCTCCCTGAAGATGTTAGACTGGCCTCTACTCTTACAATGTTTAAGTCCAGGCTGAAAACTGTTCTGTTTAGCTGTGCATATGACAACTGAATGTGGTTCTTATCTTCAAACTTTAATTAATCTTATTGTTGTGTTTTTAATTGTATTATGTTCTTTAACTGTCTTTTCTGTAAGGCACCTTGAATTGCCTTGTGTATGAATTGTGCTATACAAATAAACTTGCCTTGCCTTGCCTTGCCTTGCCTTGCCTTGCCTAGTGAAGAAGAGTTTAAGCAGATTTCTATAGACATGGGTTGTAGCCATTCCAAGGGTTAAAGCCGGGGCCTTATACGGTTAATCTGCTCCGTGTTTTTCTTCACAGCACATTACTACACCATCAGTCTTTTCTTACCTCACATCTGTCTCTTCTGTCTATCCACCCAACAGTCCCCCTCTTGTTTTAGCAGACAGCAGTTCGGAGGCTAACTCAGCAGGTCGCTAAGCTGTCTTCTTGAGGCTTTAGCGACCGGACGCGTACATAAACAAAGCGTGGCCTCCTGGACCCTTGTGGAACGTTACGAGAAAGAAGAGTGCGTAAAACGGACAAAATGTAGTGCCTACAATAAATTCAAGTCGGCTACACTGTGATGAGGTTATGTACAGAGGCCTGGAGTCAAGGGGTTAACTTAAGAGGAGCGTAAACTAGGTGTGCAAGGCTCGAATGGTTCAAACGTGGAGTCAAATCATTTGGCATGCTTTCTGTCTGCGCATACATGTAATAAAACAGACAATAAATAAGCTCAAATAAATCAGTGAGAAGACTGAAGTGGTGTCTTGACGATCATTAATTCCCAGTATTACACTCAAATAGAAATAATATCATAAAAGAAAAGTGGGGGCATGGTATGTTGGCGCTCCAAAACCCAGTAGTGAAATTGTGGAATCTACATGTTCTTGATGTGTTACTGTGGGTTCTCCCCAGGTACTCCAGCTTCCTCCCACAGTTCAAAGTAACGCATATGTTGGAAGAATTGTAAGAGTGAATGGGTGTGTGTCTCTGTGTCAGCCCTGCAATTTGCTCGCCACTGTCCAGGGTGTACACCGCCAAAGCCTCGTTGTTACTGGGATAGGCCTCGATGTCCCCCGATTATGAAAGAATGAATAATGAATGTTTTTTTCGTAGTTTAGATTTGTCCAAGATTTTGGTTTTACTGCCATTTCCATCAAAGCAACAAGTCACTCTGTGTTTCCAATGACGTTCCAGGGCCAGAGTTGGTTAGTCCAATCATTTTTGCAGTCAGTTTTGGGGTCAGAGGTGGTTTCCCTTCATGAAAAGAAGGCTATAGTTGTAACTGCTTTCTCTGCTCACACATTCATCACAGTGACATGCTAAACCAGTGCAGTAGGGCCCCCAGAGACCTGACCCACACCAGGAGAACCCATCCAGGCAAGGGCATGTCAGCACTATAACCTAGCCTATACATACTTAGATAGATCTGTTTTCCACTTTTAACTCCTTTGGTCCAATTTGCGCCCCCATTGTTCCATGATGTTGGATTGGTTTCTTCTCTATTTTGTTTTAACATTTGGTTTATACACTATGCTGAAGTGCTGATATCCTCAGGAGCTAAAAAAAAACATAAAAGTTGATAGATGAAGAAACCCTACCTTGCTATTACCATTGATTGTATTGGCTGTTGTGAGCGGGTCTTGTCAACAAGGGGAAAGAGTGCCTTAAACGAATATGCGCCAAATTTTTTATTTTATTTTTTTCATTTATTCATTATTTAACCAGGTAAGCCAATTGAGAACCAATTCTCCTTTACAATGGTGACCTGGCCACATTCATTCATCAAAGACTTTCAATTCCAAAATCAGTATGAAATGTTTTCAATAATGGTAGCATTTTTAGGTTCAATTCAGAGATTTTCCAAATTGTACAAAAAGCTTCAAATCGTCCTGTGCCTATAGACAGACAATCACAAACCCATGGCCATTTCCCCTGGAGCATAGTTATTTCTCAATAATATGCCTGAAATCTGGCAGATGTCATGTTATGCCAGTGTTATTAGCGTGTTATTAGCGTTCCATGTGTTGCGTTCCATGTTATTAGTGTTCCATGTGTTGCGTTCCATGTTATTAGTGTTCCATGTGTTGCTGATACCCAGACATATCAACAGGATTTGTTTCTCCCTATAAGCCATTTAAATTGCATTGTATGTGTGTACATAACAAAATACACAGCGTACATTCTGTCAAACATTCTTACTGTAAACTCCCACAACAAAAAGAGGTCTGAGCTCTTAGCCTACACTCAAGGTACTTAGTTTAGGATATTTTAAATTGGCTAATCTCATCACATATATGGCAGAGGTGGGTAGAGTATCCAATAATTTTACCCAGGTAAGAGATAAAAATAAGTAAAAGTAAAAAGTACTCATTCACATAATTCCTTGAGTAAGAGTAGAAAAGTAATGGGTGAAAAGACTACTGAAATCCTGAGTAACTGTTTGGGTGTAATTTCAGGTTATTTTTGTTGTAATCTGGAAAAAATATATATATAAAAAAGATAATAAGCAAATATTTATAGATTTGGCATTTTCAAACGATAAACTTAAAAAAAAGTAAATTTTATTTTTGAAAATTAAGGCACTCATTCAATCACATTTTTCACATAAAGCTGTTCTTACATGACACACTAAGGTGGTAAAGGCACTCTTACTAGATTTCCAAGATTTTACTCAAGTAAAAGTACAGTTACTTCAAAATATTATTACTCAAGTAAGTATTGTGCATAAAGGTACACTTAGAAGTACAATTTGTTAAAAAAGTTGCATATATGGCAGAGGTCAGCACATTCTGGCTGCTTCTTGCGGGAGAAGGAACAATAGAAACAAAAATGAAAGCTAAAACTCTCAAAATGAAGACATTCAAATACATTGCTTTAAGTTATGAAATAATAATAATAATAATAGGGGATCTTATCAGTGGTAGTTATTTTAATATTGTTTATTCTAAAAAGGCTTAAAATTGGACAATAATACCACATGCCAATTTGACCAAACTAACCAACCAAAGCTACATAAAAAAAAACTCACCTTCGCAATATATTCTTTATAAGATCTTTGTAATTACGTCTTCAAAATGCCATTGCAACCGAGTGTAAAATACTTCTCATTGTATCATATTATTAATGTATTTCCCCTTTTTGTTCCCTGTACTGTGTCTGTTGAGTTGCAGACCCAGTGTTTGTCAGTGACTAGTCAGCACTGGCCATCTGACACCTCACTCTCTGTGGGACACACACTCACCATCAATCATCAGCGGGAAATGAAATGTCTCAGGACCGGCCTTTAATTTGACGCGGTACGCAAACAGGCATGCACGCACACACACACACGCATGCACGCACACACACACAGACACACATTTGACCTCATGACAGTACAGTGGTATCTCTGCTCTGACTGCATTGTGCCACCAGCTCCAATCTTTCAATTATTTCTTTGTCCACGCTCTGTAATTACACTATTTTTTCTGGCGCCTGTTTTCCACCTTTTCAGACTTGCAGCAATGAGCCTTGAGGGTTTTGTTTATTTGTAATAATTAAAAGTGAATTTCTGGGATCTTTAGGCAAGCAAGTGTGTACCATATGTAGCCATACACAATCTAATCAGCCCACTATAGTCTCAAATATTTAATCTTGTTACAAAATGATAGCACATGATAACATAAAGCAACAGCGGCTCAGGTAGTTAGACTAATAGGAAGTTTGGTGGTTCAATACCAGCACAAACCAGTTCCTACTGACTGCTCCTGGGCAAGACACTTCATCCACCTAGCCTAGTTATAAATGTGCTAATGTTGTAGTTGGTGCTAGTTGGAGAGGCCCTAGGGAAGTTAACACAATCAGTGTGTGACTGTGGAGGGAATGAATGGGGGACTGTGTTGTGAAAACCCCACTATAGATCACAATCATTGTTATGTTTACATTAGGGAACATGCGAAAAAACAAAAGTAAAGTATCTATTTTATGTTTTCATTACTCTTTCTTGTAAAAAAAAAAAATCTAAATAAAATAAAATTCAAAACTGTAAATTGTGACGGCAAATTCTGACTCAACATTTTTACACATCTCCATCACAACCCTGTGGTGCCATATTGTCTTTCTTCCTCTCCACATCCATCTTCTCTTCCCTTTCTTCAATCCTTCACTACGTTCTGCTAAATGAGCTGTCATATCCAGCAGATGATTGACGAGTTATGGACCGGACCCTTTTGTCTGTATTGCGTTCCTTCCAGCTGACGGTGTGAGTTTGCAATCTCACTGACGCGGCAACTCCTAAAGGGCCTGGCAAGGCTGCGTGTACGTCGGAATCGCAATGGATGATGAGATTGCCTCGACTCCATCAAAAAAGCGGATGTTGTTCTCTACGGAGAAGGAAATGACCTAACGCGTCGGATAAAAGTGGAGGCAGTAATTAATTGAGGAAGCGCAGATAGGAGGAAGGTGGTGTCGGAGCCGCGGAGGATTACAAGCAAATGTCACTGACAATTAATTTTCTATGGCACAAAGGCAGAAAATGAAGAGAGGCATAATCTGCTGGAGTCAATCAGATCCCAAATCCCTGTGACAGCGCGGAGAAGAGATGAAGAGGCTGCTACGAATGAAGACGCCCGTTAATGAATCTATTTTACCTCGTCATCAGTTTTTATTCAGTAAATTGGAATGTAATGAGTGAATGCACATATGTAGCGATAGAAAAATGAAATTCTTATTATTATGTTAATGTAGATATTACCAAAAATGAGGCAGACTGTCTGCTAATCAAAAGGCTCCTCACTCCAACAGGTTCATACTGCTATTGAGTGCAAAACGGTATAGCTGCCACATCTCTAAAAGTCTGCCCCTGGAAAGTGGTGGTTTAGGATTAGGGGCACTACAGACAGACGCAAATCACAAATGTACGTCTTTTTGATTAATGGCTATCCTCATTCCACTTCATACTGCTCTTGTGTCCTTGTGCAAGACACCCCACCTGTATGAATTGTATGAGTGAGTGTGTGTGCGCTGTTGTGTTTGGAGACATAGTATGGCTGCCACATCTCCCCCAGTCTGCCCCAGGACAGTGGTGGCTAAAGGCCGAGCTGGAGGTAGCTGAGCTTAAGATGAGGGCGTGACAAGAATGGAAAAGATCAGGAGTGAGTACATAAGAGAGTCCCAAACCCTAATAAGGAGAGTGTGTGTCTCAGGAAAGGCATCTGGCATAAGATAAATATGGAACCTCCATTAATGATGTTAATATGTAAACGTATGTTCTGGAGCAGGACCACGCCTCATCTACCCCTGCTACATACCTTCACATTAAACCACACCTCAGCCACACCTCCAGTTTACCCACAAGCCATTCTTAAACTCACCAAAACCACCACACACTGTTCATCTCCGTTCTCTCAGCCCACCCTCTCTACCCTTGCTGTCTCACGTTACGTCTTCCAGCCTTCAGGCACTCACATTAGTCCGGGGTGGGGTTTCCCTAGTCAGCTGGGCTATCTACCAGAGACGGAGCCCCCATACTGAGTCTCATGTAACCCAGCTCATCATTGCCTGCATCCTTCTGCACCAGATCCAGCATCATACCACCATTCTCATCCAGACATCACTTCAATAAACTCTCTAACGTCCATTGTTGGTGTGGTGTGGTTTTTGTCAGTGAATAGAAGGCAGATGATTTGCTGTGGTGACGGGATGGGTAGTAAAGAAAAATGACTCGATTTCATAGAATTCTATTTTTACTGTAAGGCAGTTGAAATGAATGATGTATAGCAGAATAATTAGCCTCCATAGGAGATCTCAGCACGCCCAAAGAGACAAAGTCGTCCAACAGGAGTCGCGCTAACATTCATCGATCACTTAGCAATGTTTGTCACATTTTGTAAAAAGACCTATCTTTGGTCTCTCCGTGGGTGTCATTTTCCTAAAAACTATTACTCACGGTCAAGTTATGTGGTACTTGTTGCAAGGTGTTCACTGCAGATAAGTCATCTCTCAGGCTGACAAAACTCCCAGCAGCCCCTCCGTGATGAATGAACCGTTGTGATTGTGCGTCATCATTCTTCTTCTACACGTCAAGCAAACTATAGGGGCTCACAAGCTGGAAAGCATTTCAACCACGCATTGTGTCGACCCGACGCTTGTTCACACAGGCCTTTTTAAACATCCCATCCACTTTTAATTGTTTGTCTTGCACGTTTGTATGACAGATCATGAGAAAGTGCTCCGGTCAGCCATCTTTTTTCGCTCACATATGGAGGCGTTTAAACGGTAAAATGGTCAAATGGAACACGTTTTTTTTCACTCGCAGTGAGGCTTTATTTTCTCGGCTTATCTGGTCTTTGGAATCAACACGGCCAACTGCGCCCGGACTTGGACTGTTTATTATAATGGGGTTTGAAATCTCAAATATGCAAGTTGGAGGGCTGTCTAATGGTCTGATTTTAAGAGATGGAAAGAAACAGGATACTGTTACTTGAGTAATTCAGTTAAGTACATGTCTTCATTCATCTTCCCATATTGCTGTGGTCGTGGGTGACTGGAGCTTATCTAAGCAACTTTGGGCCATATGCTGCATTCATGCGGTCCTCGGGAAGTCAGAACATCCGAGTGAGAAAGTGCTTGTTCCAAGATCATTGTGTTCATGTGATTCTTCTCGGAAAAAGCCAGAATATTCAGCTATTTGTTTTTTGTATTACGAGTTTGATTAACTTTGTAATTGGCTATTTTAGCTGAAAACTAATGATACTAAAGACGGAGCAATCCCCGGGCAGCTCCGTTGTTCCCCAGTTTCTGACTTTGTCCCCATAGAAATATAAGGTTCTAGCTGTGTCCTGACCACTTTTGAGTAAATCCTCTTTGTAAAGTCAAAGCTGGATTTTACAGATAGAACTTTAGATTTTTACAAAATGAATAAAACTCAACAAAACACTTGCTATTATAAAGAATATGTATCCAAATATAGGAATATGTAAATAACTACATTTTGCCAAAAATGTCAGATAGAACCTTATAATTCTAAGGGGGGCGACTTGTAAGAGCGTTTATGTGCATTTTTCAACTCGGAAAAAAGAACTATGAATACACCATTATACAAGGAAATTCTGGACAATGCCTTGTTCGTAGAAAGGCACACAATGAGAAAAAACAGCTTGAACATTTTCCGAATATATTTTCTAGTCTATGAACATTTCTTAAAATATTCCTTCTATTGCAGATGCTGGAAGGAAAATAAAAACGTTATTTCTACTTATAATTAACTTTCAAAATGTATCTCTAAATTGGCAAAAATATCTTCTAATCTATAATACATCTACTTTTATGTAAATATGACTTTTCAGTAGGCTATTGCTGATACTATGATCTCTGAAGTCCAAAACTTGCTTGACTTCTGTCCAAATCTGTCTCCCTCTCTCTTCACATTAGCCTCTCCTCACTTCTTTTCCATGGATAAACAGTGCTTCCAGGTGGCCTAATCCAGGTTTGGCAGGTTTTCCGGATTGGGCTAATAGCTGTGAAGAGCTAACTAGATCTGCCCATAAACAACGAAAGTCATTCACCCTCATTCTTCTAATCCTTTTTGTATCTGAGCTCACTGCAGCCGCAGATCGCTAGTTTTAGCGCTCTTTGTTCACTTTGATGAATTAGCGTAGCGGCTAGTTTGCTACTTAATGATGTAAATGTGCTCATTAAGTTTAACAAGAAGAGTGTGCTAGCAGAGTGAAGTAAAGACAGGCATAAGGAAACACATTTATCAAAGTTAAGCGAATGGCTAATAATTGTGAAATTTTATAAAAAGATGATCAGGGTGTGAAAGTGGGAAAAAAAAAAATCTATATTCATACAAAGCAAATATAAACCTTGTGCCTTGCAGTCAACAGGATTTCATTTTGATTTTGAAGTATTGCCATATATTCGAAGGAACTATATATACACTGTAGTCTTTTTTGTGTGAATTGTATTTATCGTGCTCTTTATGAAAGCAAAAACTAGATGAGACAGGATGAAACTAATAATTGCAACAGCAACAATTTCACAACAGTCCCGGTTCAGTACAGAGTCACCATTGGTCAGTTCTTAAGTTCTTATTTTCACTAAACTTAATTCATCCACATTATAAAGTTGTTATCGCAGCCCCACTCTGAAGCACTCCACACTTCTTCAGGGAGGACCTCTGGACTCTAATTTAACTAATATCCAGGACACTTTCCAAGTTTCCCCCAGAGCTCCCACGAGTGAAACCACCTTAGGTCACTCTTTGGTCCAAAAACCGTCCTAACAAAAATATTCTCACAGTCTACAATTTATTATCGCTTGCTTTAAAGGTTTTTGTATCATTCATTATCACGCTATCTATATGCCTTCATAGACCTGCATGTATCTTCTTGGATGTATTCAGTTTCACATAAGGGACCTCTGTAACATGTAGATGAGAGAGTATCTATTTTTATTATATGCTTGATAAGTTCAGAACTGGTCCTGGTTCATTCCGGGCTTAGTCCTGATTTGTATCTAGTTTAATTCCCTAGTTTAGATCTGGTTTAGATCTGGTTCAGTCCTGTTATACCTGTCTTAGGCATGGTTAAACCTTCGTTACAACTTTTTTAGTCCTGATGTGACCTTCGGGGGTTAGGGAACATTTATGGGGTCTGAAGCGACTCTAAAATAGGGCTAACAATGACCCTAAAGATATCATTACACACATTGTGTTTTGACCTAAACTTCACCCTAAATCTATAGTCTGTCACATTCATTAAATAAGAAATGATGCAAGAGGAAAACAAAGACTATTCACTTTGCTTTGTCCAAGTTGTGGTCAGTGGAGCGTTGCGTTCATTAAGGACTTAATGTACTTGGCCTTTTCTTGGTCAGTGGTTGTTTGTGTTGGGATTAGGTCAGTGGAAAATCTGCATTTGTTTGTCAAAAAGAGTGCGGAATATTGGATTAGTGTTTACTGCTGAGGTCATACTTTTTTGAGCAGGAACACTGACTTGTTAACTGTGATTGCTGTGATTGAAAGACCAGGAATGGTACCAGGAAACAGGTCCAGGCAAATGACTATTGTAGATGCAGATAATCCAGTCCACTAATCCACTAGGCTGCCAGACATTGAACGTCTAAAAATTCTAATTTGATTAATTTGGTGCAAAAGTATTTTTTTTATTTTTCTGATGTTTGCCTACTTTATATGTGCAGTATGTGCCTATATGTGCAGCATGGGCCTATTTGTGCAGCATGGGCCTATATGTGCAGTATGGGCCTATATGTGCAGTATGGGCCTATATGTGCAGTATAAGTCTATATGTGCAGTATGGGCCTATATGTGCAGTATGGGTCTATATGTGCAGTATAAGTCTATATGTGCAGCATAAGTCTATATGTGCAGCATGGGCCTATATGTGCAGCATGGGCCTATATGTGCAGTATGGGCCTATATTTGCAGTATGGGCCTATATGTGCAGTATGGGTCTATATGTAATAATAATAATAATAATAATAATACATTCCATTTATATAGCGCTTTTCAAGATACCCAAAGACGCTTTACATATTTGTATTATTCATTCACTCCAGTCACACCTGATGATGGTAAGCT
>JAVQKC010011760.1:0-21156 GCA_036025475.1 Philypnodon macrostomus
TTGGCAAAAACATTCTTCACAAACATCCAGACAAATCAAAAAAGTGATTAAGGTCCCGTTGGTGACAGTTGTAGCAGACGTATGGGGCAGACGTATGGGGCAGATGTATGGGGCAGACGTATGGGGCAGACGTATGGGGCAGACGTATGAGGCCGTTTCGCCGATATACACCTTGCTGTCGGGGACGACAGCACAGGCCTTGTTTTTCTGGAGGGGTGTCCAGTCCCACAAAAGGTTCTATTTAGAACTGTTTATTTAAGGAGTGCATAGGGGAAATTAGTTACCTTGGCGGAGGTCTGGACTCTCCGAATGCTTTCTAGTTAAATAATCATATACTGCTCTATGCTTTGCCTTTATGTAATAACAGTATAGTCACTGTCACACACTGACTTCCACTCTGTCTATGCTGTTTAGGTGCGTGTCTTATCTCCAGTCCACTTCCTTCCTTTCTTCTGCCTCTATCTGAACACATCACCACAGCCTGTTTGTATTCACCCCATATCTGCCCTTCATCTCCCTCCTCTTCCTCTGTCCATTAGGAAGCACTCGGGCCTGATGCGTGCTTTTAAATTGAGATATAAAGTGATTAGGCACTGAATGCATTTCTGATTGTGCCGCGTTTTACAATGTGTGTCCGTCCTTCACCATGAACCCATTGAACACACAGCACAATGGGCAATTACACTCAATAACCACAATAACCATTTCATTTTGTAACGTTAAAAGACAAAAATGTCTATTCTTGCTATTTTGTGTTTGAGAAAATAAAGCTATGTTCCTTTGTCTAGTTCCTGGATCTGGGTGATGAGCTTGTCTCAATTTCAGACAGAAAACCTGAAGATCTGACCAGACTAGTGGTAGTTTATTTAAACCTAAATCAAAATTTTTACTTTTGAAGGTTAGGTCTCTTCAAATGAATTAAGTTTATAGTTTAATCGTGTGGTCAGGAGGGGCCAGAGGCGCAGAATGGCAGCAATGTCTAATGTATGAAATTGTAAAGCATCTTTGAGTGTCTAGAAAAGTGCTATATAAGATTAATGCATTATTATTATTATTATTATTAATTGCCATAGAATAACTGATTGTACAGTTCATTGGCTGAGCTCTGTTCTTTGAAAACTGAATGCAATGGATGGTCCAAGTTACCATCATGTCTAGTGCTAAATGCTCTAATAAATCACAATTGGTGATTTTTTGTAATTATTTGTTTTTTTTAAATATAAATTTCAGGAAAAGACTTGTTTCACTGTGATTATTACATACAGTATGACTTGATTAGCTGCTAGAAGATGCAACACACAAACTTTCACAAACTGATCTTTTTCAAATCAGTATGTGCTAAGGCCAATTAACACTGGCTACATGGTGATTGAGAAACCTGGCATACATACAGTGATGGTTTGTAATTTATCCTGATATGATTCATTGAAAATGTATATTCTCAGCTTTATTTGAAGGTCTTGTAAAATAGTGAGTCCTCTGGTGAGACAACAGGGGTGACCTCATATCGAGTCATCAAGTTGTCATGTCTATGTGCAGACGCTGATATACTGCAGCATGTGGAGCATCATATGTGTCATTGTAACTTTGAGTAATGCTTTTATTTATATATTGTTTATCAGGGGACCCCTCTAAACTGAAAGACAAGGCCTTCATTGTAAAGGAGGGCGTGCAGTACAGGCTAAAGATACGGTTTAAGGTAAGATGGATGGATGCATTATATGTAAAAATTCTCTTTGTATCATCAACGAGGACAGCCATTATATACACCGTAAAATATAACCAATAATAAATATATTTATGTTGGTTTCATTTCTAGTAAGGCATAATCAATAGTTGTCTTGTTAGCCAAATTAAGCCATTTTTATGCTATTTTATATTCACAATTCCTCCTCAATTCCTCCTCTCCAAAACCAGCAACAGTGTACCATATACAAGGTATTTAATATCAGCAACATCATTAGCGGAGATCATTAGGCTAGCAGCTGCAATGTATACAAAATCAGACTGTCCTAAGTTGTTGCCCTTTTCTGTGAGGACACCTGCTGGACAAAAATAGTCTTGCACTAAGAACTCAGATGTTGATAACAATTCTTTCTCACCTAAATGTTTGTTACTATTTCCGCAGGTAAACAGAGAAATTGTTCCCGGTCTGAAATACCACCATGTGACCACAAGAAAGGCGATATCAGGTATTTTTGAATTAAAACATTTCTTCATCTAAATTGTATGTGTTTGCATTGACATCTGATAGTGTTTGCTGTTCATTTCGGTGCAGTGGATCAAGTCTCGTACATGGTGGGCAGCTATGGGCCTCGGGTGGAGGAACATGAGTATATTTCACCTCTGGATGAAGCGCCCAAAGGCATGATTTCTCGCGGTCATTACAAGATCCAGTCCCGCTTCATTGATGATGATAAGAATATCTACTTGGTCTGGGAATGGAGTCTGGACATTAAAAAGGACTGGGAATAATGCTTCTCACACACAACGATTCTCGTACGCAAAACGGACACATGATAGAAGTCGAACACCTGTCAATTTAGGTACTGTACTGTAAAAAAAGATCTTAAAGGGTTGTGTCTCCATATCAGTAATTTGGAGGTATTAAAGATTGTTGAGAATGAAATACCTTATACACACTAACTGCTTTTCAATGCAGTTAGCTTAAATATTGTGCTACTGGGATTGTTTTTGTTATGTAATGCTGCTCATTGGCTAGTTCGATTGTATTAAGGGATTTTAATCAGTGCTTCATCCATATCAGTAAAGCATCAAGACTTATGTTTTCATTCCACAGTTTGATTTTTATATGCAGTAAAGAAAATCACACAGAAACTAAAAAGGGAATGTTTTTTAGACATTGTATTGATCCTAAAGTACTGATCCTTGTGGAGCTTTTTGAGAAAGAACATTTTATTAGAAGGTGAAGGGACAATGATGGATGTAGAGTATAGTTGATTCCCCTTTATAAGTAATGAACTGTGCTGATTATTATGATATTGTCATTGTTGATAAACATATTAAAAACACTGGAATCTGCTGTGATATAAGACATATTGTGATTGTTGGCTTGTTGGGTGTTGCATGGTAGTCAAGTTCTCTCACTTTTTACACGTTTAATGTAACACTTAATGTAAAAAAACATAAGATAAGATAAGATAAGAAATGCACTTCAGGTGTCACCAGTGACTCACAGGACTTTTGTAGACACTAAAGCTAGGCTGTGTCTGTGCCTCTCACTGTAATGAAGACCACAACTGTCAATGTCAACTAAATGTATTCTGTATCTTTTAATAAAGCAAACAACCAAAGGGATGGCTTCATATGTGCATGTGTATGACGTTAGGATAAGTAAAGTAAGTAAACACATACAGTAATCTTCCATCAGAACCTTTATTATGTGAAACACATGGTACAAAGTTGAATACCTCAAGTATAATTACAACATGAAGCATAGCATCTTTCTGAAATAATGTGTGAGTCTGTTCAGTTCATTTAGTTTTCTGTTAGTCCTTGCTGATTGAGGAGGTGGTGTTGTTGCTCCTAAGAGCCTGCTCCATCAGGGCTCTCTGAGCAGTCGCAGGCAGATAAAGAAATGCATATACCAGCGCCAGGACCAGCAGAGCCAGGAACAGAGGAAGCCCCCAGTCCGAAGTCATGATGGGCTCCTCACATCGGGCCTGAAGAAATGACTTAGGCATGGCCCACTCTTTCAAGCAATAACAACTACTCAACTCCAGAAACAACTACTCAAGAGTGGCCAAAAAAGTAGTCACAAAATGCAGAAAAGTATTATCCCAGTTTGCAATAGACAGCCATTACAAAATGTCCAGGGCAGAAAATATATAGATTGTTGTTCAAAAATATTTTTTTCATCACCCTTCTCATCTTGGGATCTGAATGAATGACTGTGTAAAGCTATATTGCATCAATTTTCTGCTCTGATATTCCCCAATGTTATGCAATATCTGCCAAGACTAAAAAAACATTGGCAACACCTGTCACTTCATTACAAATATACTGTAGAGATTACCTCATGTATAGGTTACAGAATTAAGAGTTAGAAAATTATATAATTCTTGATCTTCTTATCATGTGAATATAAAGGATTATAGAGGACCATGCAGTCAATTTAGCCTATTATATGCTCACTAAAAAACGACCTAAACACAAACAAAAATCAAATGTGATTTTTGTTTGTGTTTAGGTTGTTTTTAGTGAGTTATAAAGTGTGTAGGAGTAAACAACTTCACAACTAAAGTCAAGCAATATAGAAGGTCATTTTAACATACATATGGATATTATCATGTGACCTTGTTATCCCCTGTCAAGGTGAGTAGGATCATGGATCAACATGAGAGACTAGAGACCTGCTCTAACCTTGTCTAATCTGCAGCAGTATTTATTGCTCACAATATCAATGCAATTTCTAATACCATTTTTGTTTAGCTTACTGATATTTTGAATATTTTACTATATATATAATTCCAAACAGCCCAAATAAAAGATAGTATACCCCTATCCAGTGAGCGGCGCTATACTTTACTGTTGGCGTGTCTGTAGGTGCAGTAGGAGAAGTAAAAACCACGCAGGCGCAATGCACCATTTTTCGTAGCGTTTGGATGGATGGTGTTTATGTTTTTCAGGGGATTTTTTTGCACTTTATATAATGCTGCATTCAAATTGTAATTCAAAACGATTGTTCCTGTAGTAAATATGACTTTATCTAGTAAAACAGAGCTGGGTTGCGCTCATTACAACTTTGCCCTGAAGAGATTTGTGGGCGTCTACTATGCACAGTAAAATGTGACTGCATCTACTGCGTGTTTTAGCGACAGGTAAGATGGATTAAAGGGTAGTCTGAATTGCTCTGACCGTATAATAATGTATAATAATATGTCTTTGGATGGTGTATTATCATATTAATGTTTGTCTGCAGGTACAAACCTCTGACCCACAATGGCCACAGTGTCTGCCAGTCTGGAAAACCTTAAGGTTCTGTATCAAAGTGATGATTACATTGTGGTAGACAAACACTGGGACATCCGCATCGACAGCAAAATGTGGTATGAGAAAGTCACTGTGCAGGCACAACTGAGACAACACTTTCCTGGGCTAGCAGACCCAAACACCTACTATGGATTCAGGTACAACTGTTGGCCTCAAATTTTACAAAGCCTATATTGTGATCTTTATACGCCTTAGACAAACAGACGTGATTGTTATTTATATCACGTTATATATTTCTGCTTAGATTCTGTCATCAGTTGGACTTCTCCACCAGCGGAGCGCTTTGTGTGGCTCTTAATAAGGCTGCTGCTGGCCAGGCCTACCGCTGCTTCAAAGACCGAACAGTTACCAAAGTCTACATCGCTCTAGTATGGTTTAGAATATTCTAGACATTGACGTTCCTTGAGCTATACAAAGACATGTACTTTTTTCTGCAGTTACGTGGTCGTGTGGAGAAGGAGACACAAACTTTGGACTTCCCCATTGGCAAGAATTCATCAGAGGGCAAAACACATATGATGTGTGTTGAAGGAATAGACGGTACAGCAACAACATACAATGTCAATAATGTTCTATTCTCCACCAGTTCACTATTGTTTATGGTGATTTCTATTTCATCCTCATGTTAACAGGCTGTGAGAATCTTAAACCTTGCAGGACTGAGCTGACAGTATTGGAATATGGATTATATGATGGGGACCCTGTCACAAAAGTGCTTCTACAGCCACTGACTGGTAACAACACTGATTTAACACAAATAACCTTCCTTCAAACATTATATTATTATATTCATTTACAATTAACCTTATTTAAATATTTCTCTCAGGTCGAACGCACCAGTTAAGAGTCCACTGCAGTGCAATCGGACATCCCATTGTAGGAGACTTTACCTACAGCTTAGGATCAGATGATGCCCCGTACCGCATGATGCTGCATGCCTACCTTCTACGCATACCTCTGGAACCCCAGCCCCTGCTTGTGACCGCTGAAGACCCCTTTGTACCCAGTGTGGACTCTAAGTGGCAACCAGAACACTCAATAAGAAGTCTTGAGGACACTGTTGCGTTTGTGCTGGATTGCAGACTAGAAAAAGAAAGAAAGCTCAAAGAGGAGAAGAAGAAATGGGCCCTAAAGAAGGAGGAAAATCTAAAGCTTAGCAGAAAACAGAGATTTGAAGAGAATGAGCAGCAGACGAGGCAGTGTCAGGAGTGGCTTAGTCAGTGGGGTGGAGACTTATGAACACAAGTGGGGGTGATGTTATTTAAAGAATCTTAATTAGTATTACAGTATTTAAAATGTATTTATTGTGTGGATTATTTGCATCAGTTTTTCTTTTTCATTCAAATGGGGACAATTTAAATGAAAGTGCCTTGCAAGCATGGTTATTTTTAACTGAAATATGTTATGTGCAGTGTGCATTTTCGTAAACAATGTCAGCATGTGAGCAGCATGTTTTAAATAAAATTGCTTTCAAATGTGAAGTCTTTTTGCACAGGACTACATTACCCATAGTTCCATGCGATTTATCCAGAGAACGTCAGCGACACGGAAGCGCGGTATCAAAACAGCAGCGGACCATTTTCCCTGTGGCACAGACGTGTCAGAAAGTGAAATATACTGTCTAATGAATTAAATATACATTTTTAAACGAGTCATAATGAGTATCGATGTCTTCTCATATGAAAGTTTGGTTCACGCTGTCTCGGGAGCAATGGTAAGTTTAGCTTTGGTTATTATGACGACTCTCGGGTCTAAATGTGCAGAAAATGCTAACGTTGCCAATTCCTAAAATAAATGCGTGGAATATTGTCATGAATATTGTATTATCGGTTAATTGTAAATTGTTATGCTAGTTGTCACATTAGTGACTATGCTAAGTTGTAAATGAACCCAAACGAGAGATGGTGATAGTTATTAAACTAATGTAGCATGATTTCGTGTTTTTTCACTTTTTTTAGGGAAGTGTAACTGCAATGACTGTGTTTTTTCCACTTGACACTGCAAGATTAAGGCTTCAAGGTGAGACTCATTTTTTTTTGCATATGTAAAATCAGTCAATAATTGTCTTTTTTTCCATTTCAGTGGATGAAAGTAGAGTTGCCAAATCTTCCCCAGCCATTCTTGCAGAAATTATAAAAGAGGAAGGACTGTGAGTAGTTTCTGTTGCTGTGAAATGCATCATAACTAAAAAGACCTTTGTTAACCACATCTGTCTGTCTGCAGTTTGGCTCCTTACAGAGGCTGGTTTCCTGTCATATGCAGCTTGTGTTGCTCCAACTTTGTCTACTTCTACTGCTTCCACAGTCTGAAGGCATGCTACTTGAAGGGACAGCAGTCAAAACCAGGCATAGACTTAATGACAGGCATGGCAGCAGGTAGTAACTCAAACATATAAAGATGACATCGCACACTCAGTTAAAAATGTATTTTTTTATTTTACTGGTAGTAACATAAAATATATAGGTGTACATATTTAACTCTGTAGGTATTTGCCGATTACAATATTCACTTTGATTATTTTTCAGGTATTGTAAATGTTTTAGTAACCACTCCTCTGTGGGTGGTAAACACCAGGCTCAAGCTTCAAGGCTCTAAGTTTCGTAATGCTGATATCCGGTCAACTAACTATTCTGGCATTCTGGGTAAATGCTGTCTCTAACTAATATCAAGTTGTTTACCTCAAAGAAACACAATTATTATAAAGATATTTTGTCTTAGATGCATTTATACAAATAATCCGGGATGAAGGTGTGGGAGCCCTGTGGAACGGGACCTTCCCATCACTGCTGCTTGTGCTGAATCCTGCAATCCAGTTCATGATTTATGAAAGCCTGAAAAGACAGCTCAGGAAAGGGGCTCCTCGAGAGGTTGGTTCCCAAAGCTGTTTTTTTGCACATATAAGAACAAACAGTTTTGTTACTACAAATAAAAACAGAATTATCATTTGTACATTCTATGTGGAATTCTAGTAGTTTTGTTCACATGATTTTAAGCTTGAGAAGAGATGAGAGAACATTTGACACTAACATAAGTCGGCAGTTTGACTGGGCATGTGTGCATGCATGATTAAACACCTGACATGTTGGGATTTAGTTCAACAGGTTTAAGCATTTCATGAACTGTTGGGTGAACGTGTACAACATATTTCATTCTTTTTTCTCTAAGCTGACATCTATGGAAGTCTTTATCAGTGGTGCTATTGCCAAGGCTGTTGCCACCACTATTACATATCCACTGCAGACTATACAGTCAGTACTTCGGGTAAGTGAACTTGGTTGCCAATGTTTTTTTGTATTCAGGCAAACCTGAATGAGAAACTTGAAATTGATTTGTATCTCTTTATATTATCACAGTTTGGTCAGTTTAATGAATCATCTGAAAAGTCTAAACTTCTGTCCAGTCTCAAGACTGTTAAATGTCTGCTGGTCAACAGAGCAAGGTGGCTGCAAATTAATGATTTACACATACAATTCTAAAAGTGTCATATGTATATAATCACTGACCGTATTTAATGTGTATTTTAGGAGATATGGCGTGTTGGGCCTGTTTAAAGGCCTAGAAGCCAAGCTTCTGCAGACAGTGCTGACTGCGGCCCTGATGTTCCTTCTCTACGAGAAGATTGCCAGCTGCACCTTCAGAGTTATGGGCTTGCAAAATACTTACAAGAGACGTTAATGAAAACTCTGATGTTTGACACAGCCCACAGATCACATGTGATAACAATTTAATAAAAACAACATAAACTAACTTGCATGGAAAATAAATAAAGGGTTAATAAATATACAATATAGAAATAGAAAGGTCTCAAATAAAGCAAACTAGAAGAAGCTCATATTTTACGATTCTCAAGTTATTAAACTATAGTAAATTAGTGTCTGTTTCAATTTTCTATTTATATTTTCGTTTTTGTCAATCAGCAAACATTTATACAAATTCTGCCAGGGAGCATCACTGACAGAACTGGCTTGGGAGGACTGGCGCCACGACGAAAATTCATAAATGCCAATCATGGCTCTTTGACACCAGTACACACGTGTGAGGGTTAGTCATGGGGTTGGTCTGTCCTGTAGTGCCACAAACCTTACGTATAGCAGTTACGTACGCGGCAGTCAGACTAATTACGTAAGCACTTCGCCGCCTTGGCTCTCAGTAAAACAGAAAAGCCCGTTCCTTTTACCTATCATGGAGTCAATTACAAAGGAAACTGAGAAACACTGCGTCCTGTGCTGTCAAGACATCGATATCTTCGCTTTGGGAAAATGTGACCACCCGGTGTGCTATCGCTGCTCCACTAAAATGAGAGTGCTATGCGAACAGAAGTACTGTGCTGTGTGCCGAGAGGAGCTAGATAAGGTACGCCATGTATTCTACTGTGTGTCCCAGTGAGGCCTTTGAGTTCAGACAACGATCTACTGGGAAATTACTTGATGTACTTAAAATTAATACTGACTTGTTTACAATGATATGTATATACAATACGACAACCACTGACTTTCAGTTCATGCTAGCTGTCATTAGCTTGAATTATGCTAACTTGGCTAGCATGAGCTAACCTTAGCAAGCTCGCCATTCTATCAAAGCTCGACTCAGACCACCTGAATGGAGACTTTTGCAGGTAACTGGGTTATCGTTTCGGCGTCTCTCACATTAACGATTTACTAATCGCTTACAACTATCGGCAACACATGTCAAAGCCTGTAATCAATGAGTTATTCACCGTTATGTGTTATAATGGTAGGTCAAATTCTTTGGACTTAAGTTTACTACAAATGCCCTCCTTTTATAAAGCTGGGGTATTCACAGGACCCATTCTATGTCAAACTGTCTTGACTCTTTCCATTTCGTTGGAGATTCTCAGTCAGCCAGACCCCAACAAACCCCCTTTTACAAAACTGTATCATGGCATGGCATTGTGGTTGCCATACTGTCTGTATGGTTGACGTATGTTTAATACTTTAAATATTCTTAAAAACCTCCTTCACTGTTGTTTTCAGGTGGTGTTTTTGAAGAAACTGGAGTCCTTCTCGTCTCTTCCGTACCAGAAATTCCCCTGCGATAAGAAACATGACATCTACTTCAGTAATGAGAAAATTTATGCAGAGTACAGGTAAAATGATATATTTTCAGTTATTCTAGTAGTTCTGCATAACGCTAAACTAAATGTATTTTAAAAGAATGTTGTAGGGTTTACAATGACTGTGAATGAATATGTATCTCTTCAGGCATCTTTTGCTGCCAGAGTGCATCTTCTGTCAAGAGACAAAAGTCTTCTCCAGGTTTGAGGAACTGGAGCAGCACATGAGGAAGCAGCATGAGCTCTTTTGTTGTAAACTTTGCACAAAGCATCTCAAGGTTTGTCATTAGTGTCTTCTAAAGTATTAATGTAACAACTGATTGAAGCACTGCTTACCTTTTTAAAGAAAAAATGAAGGGTCACTATAAAACTGCCTCTTCTCTTAGATCTTCTCTTTTGAGCGTAAGTGGTACACTCGAAAAGAACTGGCCCGTCACCGAACACAAGGAGACCCTGATGACACGAGTCACAGAGGACACCCACTCTGCAAGTTTTGTGATGAGCGTTACCTAGACAACGACGAGCTGCTCAAACACCTGCGCAGAGATCACTACTTCTGCCATTTCTGTGATGCGGACGGTTCACAGGAATACTACTGGTTGGTAAAAACTGTGAACATATAGCATCAAGTTACCTTTTAGTTTCTGTCATGTTTTAGCTGAAAAGCATACATTTTTCTTTTAATATGATCTACAGTGACTACCAATACCTAAGTGAACACTTTAGAGAAAGCCACTATCTGTGTGAAGAAGGCCGCTGTGCTACAGAGCAGTTCACTCATGCATTTCGTACAGAGATTGACTACAAGGCTCATAAGGCTGCAGCACACAGTAAAAACCGAGCTGAGGCCCGGCAGAACCGCCAGATTGACCTGCAGTTTAACTATGCCCCAAGACAACAGAGGAGAAATGAAGGTTTGTAATGAAGCAGTAAGGATATTAGTGGCTGTCCTATTTTTTTCTGTTAAAGGTATAAATAAATTTTGTTTTTGCTTGAAGGTCTAGTAACGGGTGAAGATTATCAGGAGGTTAACCATCGAGGAAGAGGAAGACCTCAGGGGGGGCAGAAGAGCTGGAGGTATTCCAGGTATGCACAGGCAGTTTCATAGACAAGACTGAGACTTGTATTAAAGAGATGTTTATGAGGTTGTGTTTATAACTGCAGAGAGGAAGAAGACCGAGATGTGGCTGCTGCAATGAGAGCGTCAATAGCAATGCGTCGTCAGGAGGAGAGAGGGGCGCTGAAGGAGAGGAGTGTTCCCAAGCACAGCAGAGAAGAGAGGACAGACAGACCCGACACAGAGGAACCTAGACCTAGGACAGGCCCTGTCAAACCTAACCTTAACCCCCCAGCCAACATGCCATCAGGTAATTTATTAAACAACAGACTAGTGACTTACTGACTTTAAACTGGAGTTGGAGTTTGTGTTTATGTTTATGTTTTTGTTCTCAAACAGTACAAACCATGAAAAGCACAAATGCACATGAAGTTGATGACTTTCCAGCTTTGGGAGCTACCGCTGCTACATTAATGTAATATTCACTTTAAAAATACAACTTCATTTAGGACCAAGAGGCATGGTGAGTCTTACAGGTATGTGTTTTTATTTGTCTCACCAGTGTAAAGCCTGTTCCTACAACTGTAGCAGCAGCAGGATCAGCAGCAGCAGCAGCAGCAGCCAACCCGGGTCTGAAGGAAGATGACTTCCCAAGTTTGTCAGTTGCTACTGTGTCTGCTCCTATGACTCCAGCTTACCCTGTTCAGCCCAAGAAGACTTCATCATTCCAGGAGGAGGATTTCCCTGCTCTTGTTTCAAAAGTGCGGCCTCTCAAACCCACAGCGGGGACGAGTTCAGCCTGGTCTAGCCAGACCTCTGCACCTAAACCTAATCCTCCAGCCTCCTCCAGACCTGCCCCTGCTTTGGGCCCTGTACCTTCAGTTCCTCAGCCCCTTCTTTCTTCAAATGCTCCATCCTCAAAGAGAAAAAAGAAGGTAGGAGATGTCATCAAAGGCCCATCGTCCTGGTCTCCTCCACATTCAGATGATGAAAGTGGAGGCTTGACTCAGCAGGAGTTCCGTTCAGTGCCAACCATGTTGGACATTTCCACTCTCCTCACGGTTAAAGGAGGAAATAATAAGCCTCAGCCTCAAAAGCCTCAGAACCCGACTGCCAATATGGACCCCATACCTGCCCCCAAAGCCAACAAGAAGAAAAAACAGCCAAAAAATGCTTCAGTTTCAGCAGCACTGGTTTCTTTAGGGACAGAAAAAACTGCAGAGTTTCTGCCAGTGGAGAATGCAGCCCAAAAGGAAAATGTTCCTGAGAAAACCTGGAACAAACCAAACCCCAATAGTGGATTAGCTAATGGCTACCCTGATAAATCACCTTCTACAATCAAGAAGGGCTCTGTTGTAACAACTACAAACACTGAGCAACCACCTGAACAAGAGGAAGAATTTCCTGCCCTCTCTTCAAAGAAACCACCTCCAGGTACAGTATTCTTGCTTAGTGGCTTTTTGTTACTTCACTGCTATGGAGTTATTGCTTATTATTTTTCACTACTTCATTTTCATTTTAAAACCTGATTATAATAATTATGTGAGTAAATATTTATTTATTTATCTTTTTATAATATTTTAAATTTATTTTTGTATTAGGCTTAAGCTTCAAGACCTCTTTTCCAACAAAGGCATCAAATCTTCCTCTTGCTACCACTGCGCCCCCACCTCCTCCTGGACTGTGCAGTATGGCTCCAAAACCACCTCCAGGCTTCACCGGGATTCCTCTCAACAGTAATGTAGTAGAACCTCCCTCCTCCAGCAAAAACACGTGAGTCATTTAGACATGTTTAGGACTCCATAAAACAAATGGCACATAAATATGACTCTTTGATATTGTGATATGTTTATAGGCCTTCAGAGTTAACTGGGGGCTACCAAGTACCAGAGGATTTCCAGCAGAGGAACCTGGACTTAATCCTGTCAATTAAGAAGTACCTTCACAACGATGAGTCAAAGTTCAATCGGTTCAAAAACTACTCTGCACAGTTTAGACAGGTATTTAACAGGCTCTATATTTATGCCTAACCCCACATATAATAATGAATAAATGAAATGAGCTGCAGTTATTTCTGTGCTTTCAGGGGGTCATTTCAGCGGCGCAGTACCACAGCAGCTGCAAGGACCTGCTTGGAGAAGACTTCAATCGTATCTTCAATGAGCTCCTGGTGCTTTTGCCTGACACAAACAAACAGCAGGAACTGCTAAGCGCCCACGGAGACAGCAAGGCACTGGAGAAGCAGTCGGCAGGAGGAGGCAAGAAAAATAAGAACAAAAAGAACGCCTGGCAAACACCTGCCACGATTTCTAATGCTGCTGCTGAACTGGACTGCCAGGTGTGCCCCACATGCAGACAGGTGCTGGCTCCAAAAGACTTCAACTCCCACAAGTCTCTGCACACCATGGAGAGTGAGGAGTTCCCATCTCTGCAGTCAATCAGTCGTATAATCAGCTAGCCTTCGGTGTTACTGGCTTGTCATTAATACTTTGGTAGATAGCCCCACCAGAGCCCTACAGTAGCCTGCTTCCTGGCCAGCCACATCCCATATCATATTGAAGGTGAATAGAGAAGGGTTATGTTTTGATGTCTGGTAATGGTTCAGCTCATAGGTATGGGTGGTCAGGTCTACAAAGGTAGTTCTTTCAGACACATTGTGTGAGGATCTCTCCAGCTGGCACTGGTAACATCTATCAGAATCCATCATTTATTCTATTTGTTAGGGAAGTATGACCTTACTTGAAAATGCTTTGCTCACTAAAAGCCTACAAAATATAATTTTATTTCTTTTGCTTTTAATGTAAGAATAATATGATGCGACCTAATGGAAATGCATGAGTCCCCAGATGGCGCTTAGTAAAAGGACAAAAACTGATTGTTTACATTTCAAATATTTACTTCTATATTTATTTGAGAGTAAATGTTAAACACAAAGAAAACCACAGAGCTCAGATCATTTTCATGTTTTTGAAAAACTAGAGAACAAATTTAGATTTCTAACATAGGTTTTTAATGCCATTAATTCTGACATTGGTTTATTTAACTGTTCTGGGCACATCTTCTTTGAAATGATTGAACAATGTTCTTTATACTGAATGTCTTTGTACAGGATCATTTGAACATCTTTATATTTGCTGTTGCTCACCTTATGGTCCAGTGGTCCAGAATGTTATAAAGACAAAGTGAACTTTCTTTGACCCCTGCACATTGCCTTGTGGAGGAAGGTTGGGGATAGTTGTTAGTGTGGCACTGTTTGAGGACTAGTCTGTACATCTTCTCAGGACACTCTGTGGGCACTTCTGTGTGTAAATGGATTTAAACTAAGATTATCTACATGCATCACACAACAGCTTTCTCTATTTTCATTGTGCCTCTAATAAAGCTGTTCTCTCAACATTATCATGTCTTCCATTGAGATACACACAGCTAATTTGCCATCTTTCCCCCCAGAGGACCTAGGTATAAAATTAATTGGACTGCATTTTATACAACTAAGTTGTGAGACTCATAAACATTGTATCTCTGCACAATAAATGTACTATACATTTCATTGACAAAAAAGTGCTTGTAAAGATAAGGAATGTTCAAACTGTTTTGTTTTTTTATTTTATTTGAGTGACACTCAGACTGCAGTCCAGAGACATTCAGGTAGTAGACAGTGACACACCTCTGTACACAGTGTCTTTACAATAAAAGGTTCAACACCTTCAGAACAAAGGAAACCAAAATGTATATCAAAAGGGGTTGTATGCTACAAAATGGATGCATTTTTGTTGATGGGGTTCAATTTAAGCATCACTACTACAGGGGACATCCATGACTTCCATGCTATGTATTACACTGCACCAGCATTACTCTCATAGCCTTTATAACCTCGGCATGAGCACATGGAGTAAAACATTGAATTTGGTGCCAGTGGCCCCTTTAAGAGTGGTCAAATAAATAATTTCTAACAAAGAGTGCATAATAGTCATAAATAATCAGCATTATAATGATATATTTGTATTTCATTAATACAGGACAGACCAGACCCTGGACAGCATCACACACGTTCCATTTACTTTAATAACGTACTGTATTTTACAATCAACCGATACCACAGTAGTGTACATGAGCCGCAGCACAAAACACAGAATGCTTGTAATCTTATTTTATCCACCACACCGACTGAAAAAGAGACTTAAGCACTGAGAACAATAATACAATTTGACCTGACAGTACTCATTTCAGTGGGCCCGTGAAGTAAATCATACCACCCTAACACCACAGCTGTGAAGTGGTGACAGCAGCGCAGTGTTTAGATGACCATAAGTCCTTATACTGCACCAATACTGACTGAGACTGAAATGAACTACACCTTTGTTAGACAAAAATGTGCATTGTGTCCAATGTGTACATGTCTGTTGATGTGTGTGCAGACAAGTTCACCATCATTAATTACACAATTCTGACAACAGTATGTAGTCTGTCGTAACGAATAACCTGGAAATCTGCATGGCTGTTAAACAATGTCACTTTTTAAGTAAATCAACTCAAGAGTTACACAATAAATATATTGTGGATTCTATACAACTTCATGCATTCATTTCTAATCATGATTACTTTTAAACCACTGCATTCCGTGTTCTACAGGTCGAGGACAACACTGAATTTATATTTGGTTCTCTTTATGAAAATAAAAAAAGCATTTTTACTATTTTAACAATGAGGGGATCTTACTTTACTGTTCTGGTGTTCTAACAGATCATCCATCACACTTAATACAATATGACACATATTTTACACACCACAAAAATAAATGTAATTTTTTTCCACAAAGCCGGACTTATTTCAAGTTATCTCGCTAACACACATGTAGACCCATTACATGTGTACAAGCTCAACATGCTCACTCTCACACTAATAAAACCAAAACACTAACACTTTAGCCATGACATGAATCACAAAAACACTGACATTGTTGGCATGGTTACTATCTACATCATGGCCTCTAGTGACCCACATCTGCCCATCCCTGTCCTCGTCACCATAGCAACAAAATATCCCCACTCCACCCCTTCATCTCTCAATAAACAGGATTGCCGAATCAATTAATTTGCAAGCAATCCTTTAGCATCTCACAAACTGATTCTTACGTTGCCCGATACTGTGCCCAATCATTGAACACTGAATCTCTCACTCAATACAAGCTCATGTGTTATCCACCTGCACTTCAATATTACATCATATTACACAAACCAGAAGAACAATACCATTGTTGATAGACAGACAGAAGAACAGAGGGCAGTTTGGCAGCTTCTAAAAAGACATAAACATAAAAAGACCTGACTTCTACCCATCCACACCTTTTATAGTACTTATTCACACACAAAACTCAACATGGAACACAAACTACACACAGCATAAATTCCATGGCACAATTGTATCATAAGATCAGAGTGAAACACATTTTAATCTTGCTATTTACTATTGAATTTATGATGTAAAGGAAGCCCCAAATGAGAAGTAAGACTAGTTGGCTTTCAGTTGGCTTCAGGGGTTATTTTGTGTATTTTTTTATCGTAAAAAACAAAAAAAAGCCTGAGTATATAGTACAACATATATGAGACCGTGCCTATAGAATTAGTTGACTCTACAGTGACTAGCCTACCTACAGTACAGTAACACACTTATAATCTCTGTACATAAAAAAACATGAGATATTGCACTTGATCACAAAAACATTGAATTTTCAGATTTTTGTTTTTTACAGCATGTGGAGACCTACTAAATCAAATACACTGTCTGAGACACACAGTACAGCATGGCACTTAGATGATCTTAACATGCAAAACCATTACAAGAACAGGGATCAAATAAAGCACAACCAGACTGTGGTTTAGCTGAAACATTCCCTGCATTGTTTGGCATGAGAGCTTTTGACACTTCTTTAAAAAGGTGCTAAAAGAATATGAGATCTAATACTGCTTTGTGGTGGGTCACCCAGCTGTCATTTTCTCTATGGTCTTAACAGGGACGTTTGTGAACAAAGGTAAGTGGCCTTTACTTCTCTGTTTACTCCCCTTATTTTGTTTTATCTAACTTCTAAGGACACTGGATATGCTAACGTAATAATGTGTGTGCAGATTAATCTGGAATGTCAAGGAAGGTAAGGACCAAGAGGAGGAGACAGAGGATCTGAGGCCAAACTAGAGGCATTGATAAAACACACATCACAGACACTATTCCATATCCCTCAAACAGGTCTAACCCATGTGCACCTAATAGATAGGCACCTGGTATGTAGGTGCTGCATTGTTCTCAGTGAAAGGTGGGCTCTGGTAGGTCTCAGTGGTCTCAGTGGTGCCCCCTGCTGGAGAATTGGATGGGTACGGTTGGGAAGGTGCACCACCATCCATGTGCTCTGTGGTAAACAGGGTCATATCTGTCCCAAGAAGGTATTTCTGCACTGCACGGACTGTCAGACCAGCCTGCAAAAGAGGCATACACCAGCATACGTTAATAGCTGCAAAAACATTACACATACATGTGTGTCTAGAACTTAACATGTATGCAGTAGGTGTTAAAGGCCTCTTATAGCCTGTATAGTGCACCTAACACAGTTAATGCAATGTTTCTTCATATGTCAATGTTTACTATTGTTAAAATTGGTTAATTACTACCTTTGTACCTATGTCTAGATGCATTCACTTTCTTACCCAGGTAATAATTGCAAAGAAAGAGAAGGCGATGGCAGCCCGGGCAGCATCTGCCCCCTGGTTCAGTGGCAACTCGTCCGTTGAGGTCCGAGACCACTGATTGGCCAGAAAGCAGAAACTTACAAAGTTCAGAAAGGTCCAGAAACCTGTCAAGAAAATGGTACTTGGTTTACTATATTGGAAAAGCTTGTTTAAGTCTGAATATAAGGCCTTTACTAGTGTCTTTCAGTTTATTTTTCCTGTTGAAAAGTTGTATGATGATGAGCATGGTAAAACCAATACAGCATTTGTAAAGACACAGGCATGCACAATGTATTCATACAAATAGACATGGGCATGAGACAACTACTGCTGTTTCAGAACTCTACAGTAAGTGGCTACCCATGTTCACCTCTAAGTATCTCACCTGAAAAGCCAATCTCGAGCATTATGGCCTTTTTCCTGTCTTTGACCGAGCTGATGGAGGCGAACTTGTAATCGAGAAGGAAGAAGAAGGAGCAGGCCAGCAGACCCACCAGGCCCACAAACACACCATAGTTACAGGCGTCTGCATTTTTATTGAAGATACAGTGGAGGCGCTCACTGCCTAAGTTGACATAACCCTCATTCACAATGGAGGCAAACACCACCAGGGAAAATATCTGGAAAGAATAAATAGAATTGTTAGCGGTTCACAGCTTATTTACTAACAAACAGCTGCTCTACCTGGAGTTAAAGTGGCAGACAAATCAAAAAGACCATGTATTTCTCTGTAGAGGCTCAGACCAGTCTCTGTAGTCTGTGAACATTGTTGCAGGCTCAGTGCATGGGAAGTGCTACTCGAAAGTGTCTCTTTTGAGCGCGCTCAGACCGAAGGCATTAACCTAATTTCCTCTTTCTCTGTGACTGAGTGAAGAGGTGGATGCTTGACTTCATCTTAAGAATCCCACAGACCTGAGGCACACTAGATGTGTATTTTCATATCCCACACCAAATCATGAGTATACAGAGTCAAACTTTATTTTGCAGATTCAGATTCCGAATGCTTTTATAAGAATAATGCATTTTTATAAGTCTTTACTATTAGTACTCCTCTGTTCTGGACCAGCACACTGACACCGATCAGCTGACTAACCGCTCAATGGCAGAATCGGGCCATGTGACACACACACTCGAATGCCCTGGTACTTGGGGGTTTGAATCATATGATGGTGCAGGACACACAATGGGATCAAGTCAGATGCACATTTTAACCTCATCACGTGTTGTTCTAATCTGGTGGCAGACATTGTGCTTTTAGAGAATCACACACAAATCTGCTTATGTACAAAGAATTCATGTAAATCATATTCACACTCATTTTACTGTTTGGTAATGTTTACTAGCATTAAGTGAAGCTGGCCACACTATTTGAGTAAGTCTCATAGCCATGGTGCCGAGTTACAGCTCATTTTCCTCTGCTTTTTACTAGAAATACTTCATACTTCCATACAGAAGCACTACCATTATTCAAGCGTAAAAGAAAAAGAACGACAGTAACAAAACAATCTGAATGAGCTTGCATATGAATATGATCGCCTATTCTCAACGGACCAGACACATTAAACCCGTGCCATACACTTCAGTATAGAACCAAGATTTGACAAAGCACAATAGATCATTTAAAAGGTGGTAAAAAGACCGTCTCTGTGTCGTCCAAAGGTGATGCGTTGCATCAAACGTCAGGACGACGCGTCTCCGTGGCCCTGCGTGCGTAATGATAATCACGGACCAATCATAGGTGAGATGACGGACGAGGACCGTTTAGGGTATATTAGAAAAATCATTTTCTGGAAATATTATTGCTAGTGATAGAAAACCTTAATACAGGGAATATGGCAGTCAGATTCAGGCAATCGCCTAGCCCAGGATACATTTGCAGTTATAGCCTAGCGTTTCTAAACGCACATCCAATACAGATACGGTATAAATACGGCACATTTTGGATTCGGTTTATTATTGTGCTACAATAATAACAAAATAATGACGGCATGTAGGTGATGGCTGGGTGTCTGGCACAACATCTGTAGTAGCGGTTTGATGGTCACGGTGTCAGATAACCAGCAGTAGGCCTTGACTACACCCTTCGACATTTCAATAAACGCACAGATTTGAACGCTCACACGAGCATTTACAGTACATCCATGTATAAAGATACCAGTCCATTTGTTTGATGGGGATTTCTTGTGGTTGGATTTGCAGTGAGAACACGTCACGGGATCTCGCGCAGCTGCGGCAACACAGAGTACTCTCCATCCACAGACAGACGCACACAGCGGAGAAAAGCAGCACTCACCCAGGTACACACTCTGAGGATGGTCGTTGGCTGTTTGGCGAAGGCTATGGGGTCGATAGTGGACCCGGTCCGACCCGCTCCGAACGATCCCACTCCGTCCATCTTCGTTCGCTCGCTCTCTGTGCGCTCCTGGCGGCTCCACGCTCCCGGCACACGGCAGGATGGACGCGCTGCTGTTCTCTGCTGTAGAGGACGGGTCTAGCGCGCACCCAGAGGCGCGCGGCTACGAGGACGCACGCGGACAGCAGGGAGCGTGCAATATCACATACTGTATACCACGCGCTAGAGCCTGTGATGGGTTATGCTCTTTGGACAAACACGATTAGCAAATGTGAACATGGGATGCACAGTATATCTGTACATGTGTAAAAGCAGGGCTTTTATCTGGTTCAATAAAGGTTAATAATATATATTTGTTTGAGAATGTCGTAAGCACTTTTATACGATAGAATATTCTATTTATGAATTAACCTGACCGAGGGTCAATGCTTAGGCCTAGGTGAGATCAGTTCATTAAGGATAAGTGTTGGGTTTTTGACCATGAACATAGATTATACTTAGTCTATACTTACTCTGAACCTCCTCCCTTACCCACTGTCTCCATGAAATCAAAAACTGGTTCTCCTCCAACTTTCTCAAACTTAACAGCAATAAAACTGAAATCCTCTTAATCGGCACCAAATCTACACTAAACAAAACTGGTAATATTTCCATCACCGTTGAAAATTCCTCCATTCCCCCCTCCCCTCAGGTAAAGAGCTTGGGTGTCGTCCTGGACAGCACACTCTCATTCCAATCACACATCAACAATATCACACGCACTGCTTACTTTCACCTCCGAAATATTAACCGTCTTCGTCCCTCACTCACCCCTCACACACCCCTCACTCACCCCTCACACAGCTGCCATCCTTGTCAATAGCCTGGTCACCTCACGCATTGACTACTGCAACTCTCTCTTGTATGGTCTCCCCCAGAAAACTATCCACAAACTACAACT
>JAVQKC010011763.1:0-14855 GCA_036025475.1 Philypnodon macrostomus
CTCTCTCACAGTGGACATGCACCTACGATGAAAATTCCAGAGCCCTCCATGACTTCTAAGTGGGAGAAATAGCAAAATAGCAAGGTGTTCAAATACTTGTTTTCTTCACTGTATATCTCATGCACATGTCTTTCCTCCGAGGCCTAAGCACCAAATGTGTATTTTATCATGCTCATTAAATCATCTCTAATGCCTTTCTGTTTCTGTGAGTCTCTCCAGGTTGAATTGTCTTACACAGAAGACTACTGATCTTCAGAAAACCTTTTTAACTACAAATTCAGGCTACATCCAATTCATTCATCAAAATATTTTTATTAATTCAAACACTGGCACTGTCACAGTAAAAATGACTGTGTAGAGCAGAGCATAAGTGAATGCACTGTATCACTATTCCACAATCTTCCCAGATTAAGCCGATTCTCATAACTTAATAATTTTCGATTTTCATCACCATATTGCCTAACTCACAGTCTGTAACAGGTCAGCACAGATAAGCACTATTCACTTTTATGAGCTCATCATGTCCATGTAGAGTCAGTAATCGATGACTTCTGCTGCACTGGAGTCATATGAGGTGAAGAGACTCAAAACATTTCCTATATTCATATCCTTTTTAAAAACAGCTTTTACCAAAACAATAATTTAGTCTTTAGTGTATGTTATATCAATAGCAATCATCTGGGTACACTGGTTAAAGCGTGTTTTATTCAAGGCATAGTCAAATTTTCCATTATTTTGTCTTGGCCAGGACAGTGGAGCTATAACAAGAAATCATAGAGGAGCAGTGAGGGAGGAGGGAAAGACATCTGGCGATCAAAGATGGTATTGTGTGATATGAAATTATGACAATCTGCTAATCTGATTGGTCGATTCATCCATTATCAGCTTTTTCTTTATTTAGTTCAAAGTTCACTCCAGAATTATTATGCTTCCTGGTTCGGGATCGTACGAGGCAGTGTGTGCTCCGAGTGTGAGACCGTGATAAAAAGAAGGATAGGAAAAGGGAAGCACATTCAGCCTTTTTTTAAACCCCCCAAAATCGTGTAGTGCAGCTTTAAAGGGGCACTATGCAACTTTTTTACAACAAAACATCAGAGCCAGTGTGATCCTAAATGAGTTGTTGTGGGGTGAATGAAGCTTCCTTGCTAAGATGAATGTCCCTGGAAGTCTCAGGTCAAGTCACAGGTCTCAACAAAACCACAAATTGCTTTTAAACAGGCTTTTACAGAAATAAAAAAAAGATGTGAAACTAACACTGACCTGGTGTTTTTGTGTTGAACAGTACCTTTATGATCGTCTAGAGTCTATATATAAAGTCTATATTCTTTGTGTTTTTTCTGGGGACAGTGCTAGTCTCTGAAACTGTAGGGGGAGCTCTGTGAAGGAGAAATGTGACTAAAACAGTGAAAAGTTGCATAGTTTCCCTATAGTTTTTATTAGTCAATTTCAAATATTATAACTTTTCTCTACAATTTTGCTCATTTCTGTAAGCCTTTTATAAGCCTCAGTCTAGCCAGATCTTGTGAGAGAATAAGGTTGTTAAAAACCTGCCTAAAATAAGCGACCCACAATAAAACCAATACTAATTCATTCATAAATAATACATATAGGCTACTGTATAGGCCTACATGAAGCCTTTTTGGGGAGACGGCTCAAGCTCCATATTGTAAAGTTGCCTATAACAAACAGTGATTGTAGCCTGGGACTTCTCCAGCTCTATACCCGAACTGTGATTAATCACCAGGTTTTATACCACTTACTATGCAATACTAATGCATACGGACGCAGTCACTGTACTGTAAGTTATGGGTTACTGCACTGGTCCATTTGTTTTCATTATTCCACATTAAACACATCAGTGGTTTATTTGTAAATGTGATTTTATTCCACACTGCTGTAGTCCAGTTTATTATTATGTCCATTCCAGTTAGTCTGCGTTACATTACTGCGTTATCCTCATCTATTCCATACAGTCATTTCTGCACGGATCAACGAGAATGTCACAGATCGAGATGCACATGAATCTTTGATTAGCCTATTAAGTGGCAGTGGTGAGACCAATGTGTTCACAGACCCAACATTAGTGCCCTGGTGCTGGGCAGAGATGCCACGGAGGACCCGCTCTGTCGTGGCGCAGTCCTACACACTTTAGCTGACTCAAAACAACGAGCGTTATTAACCTAATGCAGTCACAATACAGGGAAAGCACACGTCTTAATGTACAATTCCAGCAGACACCAGTAAATCAAGCCAAGAGCTACGTAAATGGTACGTCTGCAGCACATAAAATGACTCACCATGTTATCTCTCAAGTTCTTTTTCCAGCGGTCAGAATCAAATCCACAACAGAATCACATCCAACTTCACTATAGTGTTGTCTCCAGTTTTCCAGACTTTCCATAAACGAGCTATAGCTAACAGCACGATACAACCTCCATTAACTTTCAGATGTTTTGGTTAGCGTCCTCTGTGGTATTGGGACAGCTGGTCTTTGCAGTATAAGTCCATCCATCCATCTTCTTCCGCTTATCCGGCCGGGTCGCGGGGGCAGCAGTCTAAGCAGGGACGCCCAGACTTCCCTCTCCCCAGACACTTCCTCCAGCTCTTCCGGAGGAATCCCGAGGCGTTCCCAGGCCAACTGAGAGACATAGCCCCTCCAGCGTGTCCTGGGTCTTCCCCGGGGTCTCCTTCCTGTGGGACCTGCCTGAAACACCTCCCGAGGGAGGCGTCCAGGGGCATCCGAAAACAGATGCCTGAGCCACCTCAGCTGACTCCTCTCGATGTGGAGGAGCAGCGGCTCTACTCCGAGCTCCTCCCGAGTGACCGAGCTCCTCACCCTATCTCTCAGGAAGCGCCAAGCCACCCGTCGGAGAAAACTCATTTCGGCCGCTTGCATCCGAGATCTTGTCCTTTCGGTCATGACCCAAAGCTCATGACCATAGGTGAGAGTCGGAACGTAGATTGACCGGTAAATCGACAGCTTCGCCTTTCGGCTCAGCTCCTTCTTCACCACGATAGACCGGTACAACGACCGCATCGCTGCAGAGGCTGCACCGATCCGCCTGTCAATCTCACGCTCCATCCTTCCCTCACTTGTGAACAAGACCCCAAGATACTTGAACTCCTCCACCTGAGGCAGGGACTCCCCTCCAACCTGGAGAGGGCAAGCCACCCTTTTCGGGTGACTGTGACTGTGTGACTGTGATTGAGAATCAGCACTGGTGATTGAGAATCAGCACCTCCAAGTCTGAGGCCATGGTTCTTGAGAGTAGATTAAAATAATCATATAAATAAAAAGATTTTAACAAGAATACCCTGCACAGTGCTGAAGCATCTTGTATCTTCTGCTGCTTGTGCAGGTAGGATGACCTGTCCAAGGAGGTGGCCATATTTCTTATGCTCCAGCAGCCAATGTGGCGTCTTCGCTTCAATTGCTCAATCTGACCCCACATCAGCCCTGCTCTCACTCGACCTCAACAGCTCCACAAACCCTCTAGTGGTGCCAAAAATCTCTGCATCTGTGGCGCCACAAATAAACAGCCAATTGAAACTCATTATCCCTTAAATGAGCCAAGTGTTCAAAGCCTCCAAATGCCTTTCAACTGCTGCTAATGTTTTGCTTTGCACGCCACTCGTTTGCCCTTTAGACTGTTGCCACTGGGCTCCATCTGAATTCCACACTCGCTGCAGAGAGCTTGGCTGGAGTGTGCACACAAATGAGGTTATGAGCAGGTTTTATGTGCTACACTGCTGCTTATGCACAGGGTCTTAATTGAACTGAGATGCCCTGTGACTGTGATTGGAGCATGTTCAAACCAAAACACACACAAGAAGTGTACCTAATAATCTAATGTGTAGGCTGTTTATTATTATGATTATTATTATTACTGTTAATATTATTATTATTATTATTATTATTATTATTATTGTTAATAGTATGATGATGATGATGATGATGATGATGATTATATTATTATTATTATTATTATTATTATTATTATTATTATTATAAGACTTATGTAGATGTGTCAGCCATACAGCATCTATGGCCTCTCCAGCCATAGATTACAAAATAGTATTACAAAATAGTAACTTATCTTTCTTTGTTCTGCAACTTTGGCTGCAATAGGGTTAAATGGCCATAAGATGCCGCCAAAGATACATTTCCAGCCTCAGATGTTTGTCCCATTCATGTGAATGAGAAATTATTTGAAAAAA
This sequence comes from Philypnodon macrostomus, assembly GCA_036025475.1. Lineage (NCBI taxonomy): Eukaryota > Metazoa > Chordata > Actinopteri > Gobiiformes > Eleotridae > Philypnodon > Philypnodon macrostomus. The sequence continues at coordinate 4,219 of JAVQKC010011763.1, forward strand.
TCCTGGATCTACACAATTATCCAGGAGGAACTCATAAAATAAACGGTTCTATATAGAACCTTCTGTGGGACTGGACAACTCTCCAGGAGAAATGACAAAATAGTGACTTGTCTTTCTCTGTTTCTATTAATGACAACAATTCAAAATCATTGAAATCATGTTAATACAATGAGATCAAAACCACAGAAACATCAGTAATAGCCTAATAACACAATGTCATCCGACAAGAAGCCGAGAAGGGGGGAACACTTGGAAGTAGCAGTGGACACTCAAAGTACTTCATAAGTTACCAATCATCCTTTCACTCTCACAAGTGCTTGCACATTCAACCAACCTTCGAGTTATCGGACGATGCTCTACCACCTGAGCTACTGCCACCCCAGAATAAACAGTTGTGGATGAGTGATGGTAAATTGTGTCAAGTGACTGTATTGATTGTGTAGATGAATACTAATACATGTTATCACCATAATCCAGTGCATAGAGAAATATGGCTGCCAGATGTTTTTTGGCCTCGAAGGACAAACATGACTTGGAAAAACAAAAATGAGCTGGAATTGTCTAGTTTTGATGTTATTACATGCTCTTTGTTTTGTTTTGCACCATTTCTTATGGTAAATGTGTTGGTGATAAAGTCAGCGTGTCCAGAGTAATATCACGTTCACACCAGACGCGAGCAGAGAGAATGGAGCGAATTATTCCTATGTAAAGTCTATGTGAAGGTGCTGGAGGTCCCGCGGTGCGATAGCAGCATAAAGACATGATGTTAAAGTCTCAAATCTCTCATTCACAGAGCTTCACGGGCCTTTACAATCAGCGTAACCTTTATACCCCCTTCGGCGCCACTGTGGGGATCTCCCTTTTTACGCTGGCTCACATATCACATAAAGCACCAAACATTCAAATGAAGATCATAGAAACACAGACGTGATGAGATTAACAGGACTAACTATTCATGTTGACCGGCTGGTTTAGACCTGCTGTCAAAGTCCCCTATCTCTAAAGTCCTGGTCTAGGTCTAGTCTTGGTTTAGTCCTCCTCCTCCTCTGTAGTCCTGGTTTAGTTCTGGTTTAGTCCTGTTTTGTTTTAGTGCTAAATTGTCAGCCACTGAACTACAATGATCCAGCTCTGTGGCACGTGGCCCGCCATTTGAAGCAAGTTTTTTCATATGTACAATCAACTAGAAACGATAGACACACGATTTGTTCACTTCAAACACATGTGAACATGGCATAAGATGATTTGGGCATGTACAGAAAATGGATAGTGAATATTTGTAGATGCCGATGGCAGAGCTGTCAGGAGGCCTAGATCAAAGAACTAATATTAGATTTCTAGATAGTAAAAGAGGACATAAAGTTAGTATGTCTGACAGAGAATGTTGGAGGTAGTAAAGGTAGAACGATAATGCTCTTTCACATTTGAAGGAAACCTCTATAAAGAGAATACCTACATTTTCTTCATAACCTGTGCAATGTGTAACCTGTATTTGAATGTATGAGAGAATTGTTGTCAAAGGCATCTTGTAATTAACTAGTCATTGTTTAGTGGTTAGTGCTAGAAATGAATGAATAAATGAATGGATGTTTCAACTCCATTTCAAAGACATGAGTGAACTTTTATTGTGTTCCAAAAATCCTCAAAGAGAACCATTAGCTTTTGAAGCCAGGGTTATCATCTCCAATGTATTTACCTCTGACAGTTTTGATAGATGTATTTTTCAGGACCCAGGTGTAACAGTATCAAAGACAGAGCTCTGACCAGCACAAACTGTGTTTACTGCATATATGGTGGCTGATAATACTGTCAGACTTATGTGTGAAGAAATGGAATTCATGACGATCTATATGTAACAATAACATCAACATTTAATATTGTATTATAAGTTTTGTACAAATATTTGATATGTTTTGAGGCAGCCTTTAACAGTGTGTTCTTTCACTGAAGCTGCTCTTGCGTCAGTTGTATGACACTTCACACGGTGAGAGAGGCCTGTGGTAAATCTGAGGCAACATCTCTGTGAAAAGCTGAACAACGGAAAAGTTCAGTCGTCAACCTCAACAACCCTGAACAGTTAAAAAATGCAGAGTTTTTGGTATTGAAAAAATACACAATAAACATGATTTTAACCACAGATATGTTTGTGTTTATAATGGATATGGTCTATGGTCTTTTTCATTGTAACCTTTTGAAATTGAGGAATGTCCTGGTGCAATTTAAGTTTGATAAAGAGTGATTCGTAAGAACTATGATCGTCAATAACCAATGCACTAGATATATTTAAATTCTAACAATATTCAGACCCTTTCAGTCTCCTTGTGATTAAAGGGAGGTCAGAGAGGTCATAGCAAACTGTCTGGTATACTGTGGTCACTTTGTAAGTCATTTTTTATTTTAAAGCAGTTTTTAGTCTCAAAGAGAAATCGGCTCACTGCTTTTGACCCATTCATTAATGGTACTGGGACAGTGGGTGACCGCCCTTCTCCAGATCTTGAATTAACATCCTGGTCAGAAATACAGTTGGAGGATCATCCTGCAAGTGTGTTTGGTAGTAAGATCCGAAAGAAACCCACCCAAACTTGAGAAGAACATGCAAACTCCACTTAGAAAAGTACCTGCCTCTTGTGGGAACCAAACCAGGACCTTCCTACTGTGAGTCTCTTTTAAATCACATTAGATTCATTAGTAGCCATGTCTATCAGAAGAACACATGAATAAGAGCTGAAGATGGCTCATATTAGTAGGGTAGTTTCTGTCTTGCATGGTGTGAGTGCAGGCTGGGGTGTGTGTGCAATGGGGTTCGGGGGTGCGGTGGAGGGGCCTGTGTTTGTGCCAGGATTAATCGGTGTATTATTTTCAGAGGCTGCTGCAGCTCTATTCTGGTCCCACAGAAAACAGCAGCCTCAGCAACAAATCCCTGCCTAAGCCTGTTTGGAGATTGTTTTGTTTTGGTCCGGGCCTTGCTCACATTATTATTGAATGAGTGATTGAAAACTGCAGTATCCGCCGGCCCGCCACCCCCGCTGCTCACAGAGGTCCCATGGGATTACTCTAATCCATAATCTGGCAGCGAGCGGCCCCTGTACTCCAATGCCATTTGACTGAATTAAGATGCATTCCTCAATTTTGAGGGTGAGGGCCACTTTGATAATTGCACAAGTAGAAGTGAACCATGATTGTGTACGAGGCGGGGGGGCAGGGGTTGGTGGAGCCATGTGGAGTGCATACACTTACCATCAGTGAGCCACTCTGCCTTTATTCGCCAGGTCAAGCAATCAAGACAATGGAGCTGCCATTAGGAATATTAATGGTCTCCAGTTATGCCTCATATTTCTCCTGCCACACAAGCAAATAAAAATACAACATATGTGTATTTGGCAAGGAGATTTATCCCCCCCGGATCAAAATCTTGTTTTTCAGCCAACGTGAAACTACATTAAACCATTTCATTTGTTGAAAAATATCGAACATTTACCTCGCTAATGTTCTGACACCAGTTTGTTGCTCTAAAATATAATGCTAAGGCACTGTTGAACATAACACTGGTTTTATCCCTGTACATCAAAGACAGAATAATTACTCCCGGCTCAATTAAAACCCAAAGCTTTTCCCAGCGAGGCCCAGGGATTAATTTTAAAATGAGCAAATGAAAATGAGTTTTGTAAAGCTTAGACAAAAGGTTACAACATTTACATAATTTCCACAGAGCTAAAAGAACAATGTCTTACCTTTGGACTTTCATTATTAAGAGGGATGACTGTGGTATGGTGCACTTGGTGTGTCTCATATTGTCCATAGTTACACATGACTACATATGCTCTAAATGCCTGTATAATTCAACATCCTTTTTCTATTCAAATTGTAATTCTTAATAGATCATAAAACTTCAGTATTGTACCATGACAAACATAGAAATAATTTCATAAAAACACATTCTTTATAAGGTATGTGACCTAAATACATTAAGATATCAGTCTTAGTCACCATATGTAAATATATACAGTTTAAAAAACATCACATGAACATATCATTCATCATATCATCATCATATATCACACAACTAACTAACCAACCTAACTTCAATCCAAACCGTGATCCATGTCCACACCAAAATAAATATTGGTATCATTTTATAATAATGTGCATTAATAAACCATTTATAATTAAAAAAGCATTAATAATGTGTTTATGAGACAGTTATAGATTAATAAGCCATGCACGTTACAAGTGGCCTATTAACACTTACAAACTCGTTATAAACTGCTCATTAACATACAGATTTAGTTTTGTTAATGGTTTATCAAGACTGTCTCATAAAAGCTTAAGCAAAACATATATTAATATGTATTAATGGCTTATAAATACTTTATTAATGCACATTTATTATAAATATAAATAATTTTTTCCCCATTCATGGCTTTTCACAAAAATACAAATCCAAATAAAAATACTCTTATGTAGTTTGGCATTATTTACTGTCTACTTAAATAAACGTTACCTAAGTGTAAAATATCACAGACTATTAAGTATGATTATTGCAAACAAACTAACCAGCACATAGCTTGGCCAGTGAGGATTAGCAGATGACTCGTGGGACATATCTATAGGCGAATAAGACCATATACTGTCCTCAGCAGAACTTACACATCATTACATCCTCAGCCTTTGTATAGAACAGAGCCCACCAAAGCCCTTGTGAGCGCTCATGTTGACTAATCTACCATTACCAAAATGAAAGGCCATCTAATGCAATCACACAAAGCTTCTCCTGAAGGGATCATGCATGGACCACAGATTAATAAAAGGATAGATAAAAACAGGAATAATGAACGAAACACAAACCAAAATAGACCCTGTCTTTAACTGGGTCACAGGGACTCAGAGGCGCACAGGGGAATGGATCAAGAGTTGGGTTTAGAGGGTTTATGGTTCACAGACTGGTCCTGGTTTCGATGTGTCTGCTCCACTTTTTTATACGGGAAACTGTTCTGAAGAATAAAAATGTGTATATTTTGATTTTGGCGACAAAGAGTCACAAGCCAGTGTAGCCGTCGTGCCGGTTCTAGGCCTCAATAGATTGGGACGGTTGTGTCAGAAATTCCATCAGCCTAATAATCAATACCAACACAGATGGGATATATGATGGGTTAAATGTCCAGACAATTTCTGTTGAACTTTTGTTGAGCATTCATTTCAGCATCTATTTGTTGATTCCAATATTGGACAGGTCTCTCCCTGGTCGCAGGGGAGAGGGAGGGTGCTGTACATGTGTCTGTTATTCTAATACATTTGTGACTCTTTTTAGGTTCATTTTTGTTTTTTGCTTTCAGTTGTAATATGAATCACTGTACTGTAGCGCATATTTATATTTACATTTATAATTTTGAAGTGTGCATCAAGTACAAAACTATGTGAAGACCCAGATCACCTTTAGGGTTCATGACCCTGCTTAATACATATTTCATGTTAGCAAAATGTAAAAAACAAAACAAAACGACATCTTTGAATAACAAGCACTGACCTGTGGCCAAAAATATATTAGAATGTGTTCCATCCATTATTACCTCCACCAGGTAATGTTGTCGGAAGTGATGGTGTGTGTGTAATTTTCAGGGAAGGTCACGGATGGCACAAGGAAAAATTGATTAGATTTTGGGACTGATCCGGATCACTGTCTGGATCCAGGATTTTATTCAAAGTGCCTGTTCTCTCTCATCCCTCCAGTGTTGTGAAACTCGACCCCTCTGGCCCTGTGGTAAAGTCACAGCAGGGGAAGACCTGTCCTGTTGTCAGTCTAATGCAAAAAAATATTCTTTAGAATCACCAGGTCGAACTTTGTGTTCACTACAGGCCAACAAAAAATAATAATAACAATAAACAACATCTCGGGTGGATTTAGAGACACTGTTAGAGTCAACAAAGACTAGATACATAATGTGCATATTAACTATATTACCTACCCTGGCATGCTTTCTAATACTGTGAGATTATTTATTGAAGTAATGGAATGAGTATCTCAATCAAGTTAATAGTGGCAAGTGTTGCATACTCACTCACACAAAGTCTTTGTCTATCACTGTAATGAAACTATTGAACATTATGAAGTATGCAAATTTCAATACATCTAAAAATGCACTCCTGGTCCATAATGCAGAACATTCTGGTGTCCTCCGCTCCTCCGTCTGAGTTTGTGAGACGAGCATCCAGCTGCAGACACCAGTATTGTCCTGGACAGTGGCGAAGGGCCATTATATTGTTAAGTGGCACAGTGAGTGATGGGCGACAATAGCCACGGCTGAGCCAGGTTAATCAGCAGAAAAAGTCCAGCAGACAGGCCAATAAATCCTGCACAAACTGACCGTCCAACAGGCTACACCACTGCCATAATGTGAGATTTGACTGAGCGAACATGGCTTAACACATTATCATGGTAATCCCCAATTACTAGGACACACTTCTGCCGAATGCTCATGCAAACACTGGGAGGCGGGGAGTGCTATTTTTGCCATGGTTGTGTAGAGACCAGAGCCAATTAGTGAGAATCCAGATGCTGTTAGCTAATCCTGCTCTAGAGACGCGCCTGCACACACACACACACACATACACACACACACACACACACAATCAATCACAAGCACAGTAAGTAATCAAGCTTCCTGGAGCATAAATCACACACAGTCATGTAGAAAGTATAGAATGCACTTATTAAAAATGCACATTCCAGAGACCATAACAGTGAATTGTTTTTCTTTAATTACCACAACCACGCTAAAATCTTAATTGCCACATTTGCTCTATCTCAACAAGTTTACACAATTTCTAAGTTTAAACGTCCCATTTCCATAACACACGATTGCCGGTGCAGATACGAGTGGACCAATGGGAGTCCAGCGATAGCAGGAAGTCTCTGTGTATGGAAATGTGTCATTGTGCCTGACAAAGATCACATGAACAGATGTTATGCTAATGCATCTATCTGTCAGTTAGCATGATTGACAGGGCCTTGTCATTAAATAGAGAGGGTCCAGTCATTTCAATTTCAAATGCTGCTAAACTCAGAATAAGCAGCATATGGAGCACTAATAGGGCATCGGATATGGGAGGGGATGGGTCAAAGTTTGCACTTAATATTTTAAATGAGTTTTATTCCACAAAAAGAACAGACGTTTCAGAAGTCACTGTATCTTTTTATTTTTCATATTTTGAGTTGATGGATTGCTTTGTGGATAAAACATCTGTCAGAAAAATGCCTACAGTATTTGATATAGAGATGTTAGTTTCATCTCCGCTAACTGAACACTGTTGTTTTTTGCAATTACAATGTTTTTTACAATGTGCATAGTTGGCCACAATTGGGGATAATATATATATATATATATATATATATATATATATATATATATATATAGATATAAAAACTAAGACAGACAAAACAAACAGGGTTTTAACAATACACTTCAACAAGATTTACCAAAAGTCCAGTGTAAACAGTGATATGTTTTCCATTCCAGTGATGACCTTCTTCACCAATGTTGGACTGTCTGGACTATCCCTCCTTAAGGTTTCTCTTTCCATAGATTTTCATTTAGTTTTTCCATACCAAGATGGAGGATCTGAGGTCTTTTCGTTTGTTAATTGTTTTTAGCCTGGTTATAACTCATACTTTAGAGCTCTTTGTAACAGCTTCCATTGCAACAAATAAATTGAAAATGAATGTTTAGAGTATATGCAGAGTTAGGTAAGTATCTGGCTGGAAGGAGTTGACTTACTGTCCAGACCCATTAATGTCCTTATTGAGAATTAGGTCAGAAAAGTGCTCCTTTTCATCTTTGTACTGCCTGCTAAACATATGGTATTAGTCTTTAATATTCTTCTTCTTAAGGAGAATTGATACAAAAGACAAGAAAAATAAATCTAGGTATTGAATGCAACATCAAGACACCATGGCAACAGAATGTACTAGAGCATTACATATAAATACCTCAAAGGCAGCCACACAAGCATGCCACAGACATCATTAATAATTACTCTAATGACTTCACTGTAAAGGTTATTTATTCAGAGATGATGCATTTCAAAATAATATTAAGTTGATTAGCTCAGATTAGTGGCTGGTTTCATCTGACTTGACATGAACTTTATTAATGTCTTCATTATATTGGGTTACATATAAAGAGCAGATTGTTTTTCCTTTGATCATTTTTAACCTTTGGCAAAGAAACAATTACAATGGTGGACCATTTTTAGCCACAAGAAATGTTGTGTGTCCCAGAAAAGGCATGCTTCTGGCAGTAATAATTTAAGACCAACATATAAGGCACATGTGCAATCGTGTGAAAGGGAATAAAGCACTGTGATCTGGCGGGGGAAACACAGGTCTCTATTGAGGGAATTACCGCAGAACACAGCCTTTTTTTTACCTACACCACTCATATCCATACGATCACAGGCTGTCCCCTGAGCCTGCCTCCTGCTCTGCACTATATCACTTCATTTGACCATTTAAATATACCCCATGATGCATCGAGGCTCCGTGCAGCAGAGGCGTAATTATCACCAGAGCGCGGGCCGTCCCACAGCGCGTACCTGGACTGTTCTGTACTTCACAGAGCTGTCGGGCCTGTGTACTTTAGAGCAGCCTGCACTGGGAGCCTCCTCTCTGAGGTGGGCTCAGCACTTCATCCCTTATTCATCAACAAGTGCACACACACAAACAGAGCTGCAGTGATTTACCTTAGCACCAGGGCCTTTCAGAGCAGAGCTGCAGGATTATGGTGCCGTATTGGAGATGGCAGGTAATGGTTCTGCTAGGAAGAGTTCCAGCTCCAGTCGTGGAGATCCAGGGGAATTAAAGACTCTTAAACAAGACTAGAACACAGGCCTATATCCTGATACTAAACCCTGTAGCTGCTCTAAGAGGCCTCAGAGGAGAGAGATGTGCTGAAGCGAACAGGCATTATACACTACACTGCTGCTGGAGGGGACTGTCTGTACTGAACAGCACAGAGGACAGTGAAGGCACCATGGTTCAAGCTACAGTCACCTTCTGACCCCACTTTGGATTTAAACATCATAGAGATACGTGTTTTTGGAAATATTATAGATATGCAATGGTTTATTAGAAACAATAACAACTAGGCCTGTGCTGTTGTCCCCGACAGCAAAGTGTATATCGGCCCCATACGTCTGCCACAACTGTCACCAACGGGCACCTTAATCAGACATTGTGTGATTTCTAAGGGTTTTTATATTGTTAACGAGCAATTAAGAGGCACCGCCCCTAAACCATGACAAACATGGGAAGGGTTTATTTGACTTTTTTTATTTGTCTGGATGTTTTTTCCAAATTTTGAAAATTCCCTAAAACTACATTCTCCTTTCAGTCTATAGGGGGCGCTATAGAGGTAACTGCCATCATATTAGTCAGATGTGTTCAGGGCCGGGAGGTAATTAGGTATTTCAGGTTTAAGCCTAATCCGGCAAAGTATGTGCACGTTAGAGGCTGTCAAATATACCTGACCTCCCAAATTCAAAATGGCTGACTTCCTGTTTGTTGTTTAATTGTCATTAATGAAAGATGTACCAAACTCAATCCATGATATGTACCTGTGTGCAACAGTTGAAAAAGATCCAGCAAAGACTTATTGAGTTATTGCGTTCACAGTTTTGGTCCGTTATTAATTAATTACTGAATTATTATTCATCAAAGAAGTACCCAAATCGATACAGTACGGCGTCTTTATGGTATGTACCTGTGTGCAAATGTTGAAACTGATCCGGCAATTCGTTTTTGAGTTATCGCATTCACAGCTAGGATTTCTGGATGCGGACCAATGTGATTCTATAATATTGTCGTTCCGCTGATATAATGACAGTATGTCTGAAGTATATTATTGGCATGTATCCCAATGACATACACTTTTTTGTAAAAATATAAATGAAATAAAAATCTTCTATTTCTTCTTCTGCTGTAGACGGCATGTTGGTCTGAGCATTCTCTTATCACTTAACAGGCGTTTTCGGGGCGTCACATACCCACCACTGCCTCCGTTTTTAGCAGAGTGGAGCATTCCCATTCAAAATAGATAGAAAAGATGCATTTCTTGCTATAGTTATACAAATATCATAAATATACAGGTTTGCAGAATTTATTGGGGAAAAAAAGTGAAGTCAAAATTATTTTTTGGGATTGTTGGTGGGGTGGTTGAGGCTATGCCATTGTGGTGGGTTTTTGTGTAATGTATGTTACTGATTACAGTTGCTTGTTATGCTTATTTGTCTTAATTATGTATGGGTTTGATTGTGTATTGTGTTCTGTTATGTTTTAAGGTCAATGTCATGGTCGACTGTATTTTTGTTTATTTAAACAAACAAACAAACAAAAAAAAAAAAACTACATATACTAGAGGCTTTGTTGACGTATGACGCATCATTGAATCATGAATAATAAAGACATAACCTTTTTACATCCAGTTGAAGATTGGCAGTACGGTGGCACAGTGGTTAGCACTCTTGCCACACAGCAAGAGGGTCCTGGGTTCGATTCCTCAGTCGGGGCCCTTCTGTGTGGAGTTTGCATGTTCTCCTTGTGTCTGCGTAGGTTTCCTCCGGGCACTCCGGTTTCTCCTACCACTAAA
>JAVQKC010011775.1:0-13552 GCA_036025475.1 Philypnodon macrostomus
TCACAGTGGACATGCACCTACGATGAAAATTTCAGACCCCTTCATGACTTCTAAGTGGGAGAAATAGCAAAATAGCAAGGTGTTCAAATACTTGTTTTCTTCACTGTATATATATAAATATATATATAATATAGTCCATAATGCCGTCCTAAACTAAGCTCTGACTTAGTCCTGGTTTAGACCTTCTTTAGCGTGGTTTTAGTGCTTGTTTAGTTCTTGTTAGTCTTGAGATTATTTTGATTTAGCCACAGTTTTGACCTTTGAGTCCAGAACCTTGTATCTTTTCAAGAAATCAGCTGAATTTGCCTCCATATTGTAATTCTAATGCCAGCCAGCACATTATTCAACATGATTATTCTATTACTGCATGCTAAACTATGAAACAGGACTAAACCTTTATTGTTATGGCATGTTTTCCACAGTGCACACAACCTCAGAGCTGTACATAATATTTCACTGTCTCTTCCTTTACAAACAGCCTCAGAGGCAGTCAGGACAGACACTTATTCACTCTGCGTTCGTTATATTGATCCGTGCTTACACAAGCATTAGCACACTCTGAGCAGAGGGAGGAAGGTCTGCGGCTTGAGACAACAGCACCGTAAACACATCCACAATATACTAGACAAGCCTTATGTAAAGGCCTATAAGCATGTATGTATATCTGTAAAGAATGTATGTGTAGGGGTGGGCGATATGAAAATGGAATCATGATATGAATTTATCATGATCTGGTAATCGTGGGAAGATCAATGAATGGTGATACAGTGCTCTTCACCGTCATTTTTACTGTAATAACAAATGGAAATTGAAGTATTATGATAAACATTGGATATGATGTACACTGAATTTGTAGCTAAAAGACACTATTATGAAGACACAGTAGTCTCAACTGTAAATGTGATGAAATTGAAATTGTGATCTATTATAATTTGACTATATCGCCAACCCCTATTTAATCTGTATAATTCATATCTGTCAAACAGGGAATTAGGGGTAGGATTACTTACTTCATCTTCTCCTTTAGAGCACAGTTTAATGATGGATTCTTTTGTCGTTAGTATAATGAAATATAGAGGTATATACTTGCTCAAGTAAAATGAAAACACTTCATGATTGTGGTACATTTCAAATAAAACAGTTTGAATACCGTGAACATTTCATTTCACAGGCTAAGATTAAGTTATTGTAATGAAATATAATCAAGTAAGTATTGTACTTTCTTTGGTTAATTATAATTTAAAAAGGTGATCTATATAAAGCTGTACTGTAAAACCTATAAATCTTTCATTCATCATTTATTGTGTATATTGACCAGTCCTAATTAAGTACAGATGTATTGACTTTGTATGGCTAAATGTGAACACACACTTAATGCATTCATCTACTGTGTGTAAATGAACCAGGTCGACTTGGTCTTGTCATAAATCACATTAAAATCCAAGCCTCTCATTGATTTTAATACATCCCACAGCATTATGATGTGATATCTGCTGCTTTAGTTTCTATCTTAATGAATCTCCCACACACTTACACACACATACACATACACACATACACAAACACAAACACACAAAAAAGACCATTTCCTTTTTCAAGTCTTTATTCATCTGCTTAGAAAAAAGACGACAGACCATTAGGTGGAATAGGGCTCGCACCTATTTTCACGTTTTTTACATTAGTGTGTTTTCATTAGCATCTGAGATTGACATGTTTGAACTGAAAAAATAGAGGATTTCTGCACAAGGAATGAAAGGAAGCTTTAGTGGTTTAAAAAAAACAAAATCAGATATAAAAAAATAAAAAATATATAATAGAAAAGGCTGAGAGAGAGTGAGAGAGAGAGAGCGAGTGAGCGAGAGAGAGAGAGTGAGAGTGAGAGAGTGAGAGAGAGAGACAAAAAGGTTTAAATGAAGATATCTGAATACACTCACTGGCCACTTCATTAAGTGAACTTTGTACCTAATAATGTGGCACCCAGTGTGGCGTATGCTGCTGTAGCCCATTTGGTTTGGTCATCTTTAGCATTCAGAGAGTTATCTGAGCCAGCTTCTTACCTCTGGCAACAGCTGGATATATATATATTATGAAAACCAATTTTTGACAGACAATTGTATGTGAAAATCCAAGTGGATAATTTGATTTCTGATTGGATTCTCTTTGTATGAACTTCAGCAGGTTTGTCTTGAACATACGTGACTAAATCCATTAACTTCATGCACTATTGATTAGCTGTTTGAGCTCACAAGCATAAATCGGCCAGTGAGTGTGTATCATCAGTCTGTCCACCACTGACCACACTACTCATTCTTTTCCCTCGCTTCTGCCCAATGCCCATATCTGGCTCTATGTGAGCATTTTAATGCATTTGATTTTGAAGTTCATCCCTCCTTATCTTTAGCAGATATCTTTTCTCATTGTCTCACTACTGCACAGTGTGGACGGTCAGGCTGTGGTCCAGTTCACAAAATCTTTCCTAAGGCCATGAATCTGTGAAAACCCTGAGTCTACTTTTATATCTACCAAAGGCTACTTCCAAAATGCATCACAACAATAAAAGGTATGCTCTACATAGATGGGGGGTAACCCTTTAAGACTGGCCAAATTAAATGTAAAAACGTTCTCAAACTGATGGATAATAGACAGTTTGGACTTTTTGGGGGGGGCATTTTGTGGCTCTGAATTTGGGTCCAATTTCATGAGTGGTTGGCTACTACATCTTTTGTATGTTTTCAAAATACAACTGAATTATTAAAAAAAATATTATGGCTTTACATGTTCAAAATATGCCCCTCTATACATACAACAGCATGTGACAACTACACACTACCATGTATATTTTATGAGAGAAACATGGTAGATGCTAAGAAGAATACGATATTAAATTACATTACTTATAGAACTTTTGAGCCACTAAAATATTTTGTTATAAAATCGATGACAACTTTTGGCAAGATGTGTTCACACCAGATGGAGAATGTGTAATCAAGACACCATCAAAATCAATTAGAGCCTATTTTAATGTCACTCTGATTCATAATAATCTTAATTACTTATTTTGAGTTACTTATTTTTAAAACTTTAGATGGGATTTCAGTTAATGAGATGAGGCTTATTTGAACATTATTATCTACTTTCAGTATTTGAACCACACTCTTAATTAGTTACTGTTACAAGGTTCATAATTTGGGTTCTTTTCATCCTGTTGCTCGAGTAATTAAGACAAACTCAGGAAAGACCCAAGTGAACTAACCTCGGTATTTTTGGCAATTTTGAGTTTCTGATTTTGAAGGTGAGTTTTCCCCATAAAACTTTTTGCTCTTTTATGAGAGACTGCTTCTTCCTGAATAAATGTAATTTTCCATTAATCTTGCAAATTTTCTGGCAATTTTCTCATCGATATGAAGTAGATTATGTGAAGTTACAGTTAAATACAAGATTTTTGGGTGTTTCCCCCTCAAAAGTGAAATCAAAAATCCAACTTTGTAATTGATTTTGTTAAGAGATCATTCAAATCCTGACTGATTTCATCTTGCTTGTGTATTGTCCTGTCTAGCTCGCCCTCCCTCTTTTTTTGCTTTTCTACTCTTTTCATTTCTTTTTACCTCTTGCTACAGCATTCATCACACATTTTTCCAACCTTTTTCCCCACCATTTTCAGTTCTAGCTCGTTGCCTGAAGCCAGCACACCTCCGTCAGTGTATCACCAGGCCCGCTAAAACAGTTTTTTTTTTCAGTTTTATGTTCCCTGCCTCGAAGTATCCATCTATCTATCACCCTTACTCCTAGACTCCTCATTAGTTTTCCCATTGGCTTTTCTTTGCGACTGTGCCTTCTGTGTCAAAACTGTTATCGCTCTTGTCAGTTCCCTCCACAAGAACAAAGTCATCCTCTGCTCGTGGCACCAACAAAAGAAACAGATATAAAAAAAAGTGAAGTAAAAAATGAAAAGCAATGACATAAACTAGAGACAAGAATATGGGAAAAGAGTGAAGAATACAGCTTTTCATGTCATGGGAAGATGCACTGTCATCTGTATAACCACCATTGATGTCACACTCTGTCATCATTTTTATCTATACACCCCAAAGCTTACAGTTTGGTAGGAAGATACGAAAACTATATCTATACACATATCAAGTGCCATTCTTCATATATAAATATATTCTCCTTGCTAAATCAGCTAAGCCTAATATCAACCTCAAATAAGTTACCGTTTTATCATGAGCAAAGAGGAGAAACAGTAGGATTTTCTGAAATATCCCAAAAAACAGAGAAAAACATTTTTGTAACTAGAAGTAGCGTTCAAAAAAGGGGGTCTACTATGAACTCAGATACAGTTGAGTATAGTAGAATTTTTGTCATTCAGTAGTAGCAATGTCCTAGCAACATCATCATAAAGTCTTTCTACGAAGCAAAACCAGTCAGAACCAGCAGAGGCACAGAGGGTACTTTGGAAAATAGGACAAAATGGCCACTGGCAAAAGTCATCATTTCTAAAAAATTATAGGTTGTGTTCAGGTTTTTATTTTATATTATATCTCAAGTGGAGGGCACGAGCCAGTAATATTGTATAGGTTCAACACTAGTTTTGAAAGTATCCAAAAATATCTTGATCAATTTTGTTTGTGATTGTATCTTACGAGCCACTGGCCTAAAAGTGACTGAACACACTCTTGCACAACCCTAGTGAAAACACCATTTTTAATTGAACAAATGTAGTTAATTCATTGACAAAAGTTGCTTTGAACTTTATCCCAGTTTTTGTTTCATGTTGATTTATATGGATAGTTATAACCAAAACACACCAAAATATCAGCATTTGGACAATTTCAGCGTAGAAGGCTATAGCTCTTTTTTTATAGTGAAATCATGTGTACACAACCTATTAATAAAAATGACGTCTTGTTTTTGTGGCCCTAGTGAGCGTGTCCTTGTGACATCACGTGTATGCATAATCTATGTCAGGGATACCCCCCTCTCTGTAGCCACGGTTAGTGCCGTAAGTAGTGACATGGTGTTGATGGTGGCTGGTTTGGCTGAGAATTGTACCATTGAGGGTGCCAGCTGCGTGGTTGCTCCGGTACGTCCCATTGGCTTGAGTTGAGGAGGAAGAGGAGGGGAAAATAGTGTGAATGTAGGTAACATCGTCCAATTTGGGCTGCAGGGGTTGATGCGCCATAGCTGTCATCTGAAACCCTGCAGGGGGCGCCCTAATCTCTAAAATAGAATTGTCCTTTTTGGTGCCTGACTCTACATAATCATCATAATGTTTACCACTGCGGCCCCCTCTATTGTAAGAGCCCGAGTCCCCAGACATGTGGCCTGCTCGCTGTCCGTACCAGCAGAAAATGCCAAATATTAACAGCAAACTGACCAAAGCTGTGGCACCCCCGATTATCCCGGCCAGTGGCAGGACTGAGAGCTCAGAGTCCTGGGTATCTTTCCCTGATCCGTCCCCCCCTGATGAGCTAACAAGCGCCTCTCCAGTCTCTATCTGGGCACAAGCTGGGGCAGAGTCTTTACTGTCTGTTTCGTAGCCGCTGGAACGGGATGAACCCATGCTTACCGACCCAAAAGACGGACTGGTGTGCAAAGGCAGCAGGCAGATGAGGTAATGCGAACGTGGGGTGAGGTGGGTTAGCAAGTACTGCCTTCTCTCTGCAGGTACTAGAGTCTCTGTTATCGAACTACTGCTGCCCAGTCGCAACCAGGACAAGCGGAAAGAAGGTGCCGGTTCAGGGCATAACCAGCTCACCAACACACTGTCCGGAGAAAGAGGTTTGACAGTCAGTTCAAGGCCCTCACCTGTCGATACCTGTCCACTTTCACCAGGGGGTAGTGGCAAAAGGTCTGGCCGCTTGATTCGCATGGTAAATAGTGACCCTTGCGTAGGGACTAGGACAGGGGTAGTTGTGGTGCTGCTATGGGGGAATGTGGCTACTGGTTGGCTGTCACCTTGACTAGCCCCATCCCCTCCTTGGTCTTTGGGCGATGGGGGTACTCCTGCTCCCGGACTAGGCCCAGCGGATGGGCCTTCACATTGCTCCATCAGGGAGGTAAGATCTCTTAAAATCTGTCCACGCACCGCCTCTGGTCCTTGGCAAGTTAGCCCCCTGACATTCACGGCTGCCCCTCTGCTGTGCAACCAAGCATGAAGCCAGCGCAAATTACAACCACAATACCATGGGTTTCCTCGTAGAAGTAGCAACTCCAAGCTTTCTGCGTCCTTTAAAAGACCTCTTGGGATACTGGTCAGATTGTTCCCGGATAGGTCTAGCTTTTGCAGTCGCTTCATCCCGTCAAATGCGCCCCTTGGAATATGCGTCATTCCGTTATCCTGCAAGTGGAGTCGCAAAAGGTGATTGGAGGGCAGGTTGACCGGTGGCGATTGGAGGGCATTCCTAACCAAAGATAGCTCGGTGAGATTGGATAGCCGTGAAAAGGTGTCGTCTGCAATGCGAGTGTTAGCTAGCAGGTTACCATCCATGACTAAGCGACGAAGAGAGGACAACCCACGGAAAGCATGGGTCGGTATGGTGTTGATTCGGTTGTCGTCCAGGCGTAGCTCCTCCAGTGAAGATGGCAATCCCGCAGGAATGCTCGACAGGTGGTTACGGGACAGAAACAGCAGCCGGAGCCGCGGAGTCCCTGAAAACGCCCGCTCTTGGATGCTAACGGTCGATATCGAGTTATCATCCAAATGCAATCGTTCTAGTAAGGGTAATTTTGCCAAAGCTGATCGCGGTAACGTTCGTATATTGTTATCCTGTAAGTGTAGCTCCCGTAACGAAGGCGGGAGGTGTATAGGAAATTCGTCCAGTTGGTTTGCGTATAAGTAAATAACTCGTATAGAGCTGCTTCGTTCCAGTGATGGAGGCAGCCCAGCGTTGGTCAGGCGGTTGCTTTGTAGGTAGAGTATGGCGGCCGTTAGAGGAAGAGGAGGGATAAGACTCAGGCCGCGGTCGTTGCAGTAAATGAATCCCTCATCGCAGCGGCACACCGATGGACAGACTATGCCCTCGTCGCCCTCCCCTGTCTCCATGGCGATCGCCGCGGCTGCCAGCTCTAGCACCTCGGCCAATAGGGTGAGGCACAAGAGCAGCAGGAACAGCCAATCGCGGAGCTCGGCAAGGCTCTCGGTCGCCATCTTTGTGCACCGCTCCTGAGTTCAAAAAGACAGAATAGAGAAAAAAGATAGTTTATGATTTTATAAGCAAAACATTAAACAATAAATGTAAAATGTGTGTCAGTTCTTTGACACTAGCAACAACAACATAACCTTCAAATAGTGTTTACATGATTCTGTTAATGTATTTATAACATAGAGCTTAATGTACTGAGGTGGAGAGGGCACTGACTAAATCTAGCACCAAACCAGTTCTATATGAGGACCAAACCAGGACTAATAATGTAATATTGGTTTCAGCAAATGTGTACACCAATCATATATCATGGTCGTTTAACTAAGTTTAATAATGTGATATCAATATTTTGGTGAAAATTCTATTCTGCACAAAGAGTTCCTATATTTTAAAAATCGCTAGACTAAATGAGGAAATAAAGCCAAAATTAGGACAAATATTAAGAAATGTATTATAGTCGACTTTCAACACATTTTTTATGCCCAGCTCCAATAGAAAAATTCTTAAAAATTCAGATTTAAGACCATGTCATTATTGCGATATATTGTTATACAGATATTGCGATAACGATTTAATTTTTGTGATATATTGTACAGTCCTAATCGTTTCACTATCCAATTAATATAGAAGTGAATTATTATTATGTTTTATTCGGGGAAAAACATAGAGCAGTGCAAAGAAAAAAGCTATTAAATCATAAAATAGTATTTTAGGATGTAATGATTTTTAACTCGCACACACAGGGGTTTTGTTAAGAAGTAAATGTATTGGGATATCTCTAGTGAAACCCTTTAAGTAAGTCCAGTATTTTTATTCCCCCAAGTAACAAAATTGTGGCTTAAGAAGTCTCTCTGAATGGCCGGCTGTATGTGGGTCAGAGCGACCAACCAGAAGACAAATGGACATTTTGAGACAGAAAACGATGAGGAGCGAAGCGAGAAGATTACAAGAATCAGTAAAAGCAAAGAGACGACGGAGATTGAGAAAATTGGACACTGCCAGTTTGTGCGGAAATAAGTGGGGATTTTGTTCTCGAGAGATTAACTGAAATTGAGTGAGTGACACAGTGATGATCTACTGGGAGAAATCACACTAATTGCCTGCAGTGCTCATGATAGCTTGAAGACTACATAAACTTGTGACTGCACTTTGTATAAACACTGAAATTTGACAAGTTTACCTTAAAAAATTCAGGATAATTGCTTATTAAATGGTGAATTTATCTCCATCGAATCGTGAGGTACCAAGAGATTCCCAGCAGGTCCAAACCATTAACTTTTAATGCAAGAATAAACCAGGTCTAAGCTACCATTAAATCAGATGTAAAAATGGCATCTGAATCAATGCATCAAACTTAATCATGACTTGACAGACTACCACTAAAAAAAGCCAATGTACCAACAGTGATACCCGACACATAATTTGAAAACCACTGATCTAATAGTTTGAAAATTATTAACTTCCAATGAAATCAGTCCAACTCTCAGCAGTCTATAATATTCATACTCTATAAATAGTGCTGGCTGGCTGTTTGCGCACTGACTGAGATTTCACTTTATCTGAATTGTAAATGTAAGCTATTGATGCTGGTGTCAGGGATTTGCTCCGAGACAAGTCATAAAACATCTTCCCTTAACATATTAAAAATGCTTCTCTGTAAAACATCTCGATATAAAACATTTCTGGGGATTTCTGCACCACTTTCCTGAATAATTTATGAAAAACTCACAAACAATAACAAGCAAGAGTAAACATCCATAATTCATGTGATCTTGTTCAGAGATATACTTTATAAAAGGCTTTGTCTGTGTATTTCATTGTGTGCATTTAGAGGTTGAAAAAGATGTTTTGTGTGCTTTTATTCTAAAACACAATGGTGGTCTGAAAGTATATTAAATGTTATATTTATATTTGAGAAAATGAAGGTTTTGTATAAAGCCAATCGTGGATCTCTGGATGTACTATTAGTATCGCTTTACCAAAACATTGTCTTGATCCAGGATGTTTTAAAGAATGGCATCTAGTTTATGTTATATGTTTTAATTGTATATTGATCAATGTTAAGGTGTGACACTATTTGTACAATAAATTATTAAACAGACAATTCACTAATATTGAACCTGATCAATGTTATTAGTGATTGAGCGTATAACCTCACTGCATCTAATGGCTAAACTCCTGTCTACTGGCCTAGGCCTGACTGAAAAATTCAAAATTTTAACTAACAAAAAAACAGGGTCTTAATTTATGCTGACAGAGGGGACTTCAAACTTTATGCTAGTTTTTATTTCATGTTGATATCCCCAGTAATTGCAGATGTATTAACCATAAAACACACCAAAGCATCTACATTTAGACACTATGATTCTATCATAGAGTTTGTGTCTTTACTCTAGCTCAATTAAAAACTATATCCCTTATAATGTTATGACATCTAGTGTAAAAATGTCAGATATTGTTGCCATTTATGTTATTTTATTTTGGATAAATCACAAAAGCCACATCAGATTATTTATATACAACCGTACACTGGTGAGAGTTGTACTGATTTAACTGTGGCATTGTTTTATTTGAAGCCTTTCTTTTTTTTTGTCGCCTGAGGGTGGAAGATGTGCCCTGATGTGAAATGCTTGACATAATTTGACAGTACATTTGATAAACAAATCCTCTAAAGGCATTTTTTTCCTCTTCATGACTTTTGCACACACATTGAGCCGTGCCTATGAATGTGTGCCTGTAAGTGAACTCTGGTCTAGATGCAAAATTGCCCCGTGGCTACAGTCAAAATCCATGCAAAGCAAACGCGAGAAGGCAAGAATAGAGGGGACTGTGATGGGACTGTGGCGAGAAGATGCACAGAAAACTGGACATTTCCTCAAACATAAAAGAGAAATACATTTCAAGACTGTAAAAAAAAACATGAAACACTTGGGAGTTTAACTGTATCAACAAAAAAACTCCTTACACAGCTTCTCATAGTAAAATACATTGCTTTCTATACAATGGAAAACATTGTAGACGTGAAACAGGAATATCTTATTGTGTCTTATTATACTACTATGTTTTCTTTATACTGTACATATCCTGAGATAAATCTGTCTGCATTTGTTACATTAGAAATGCCAAAAATAGACGGGACAGAGAGAGGCTGAGGCAAGAAGATGCGTAGAATACCAGACAGTCACTCAAACAAAAGAGAGTTTGAAGATGTGTTCAAGTGTAACTAAATCACTATTGAAGTAAGTTCCACAGGAATTAAGTACCTAAGACAATAATAGAAATTAATATAATGATAATAGCACTCCTGAGTGAACTGACTTGTTCTTGTCTGGTTGAATAGGGAAATAGTTCTTACCTTTTCAAACACAAAAGAGAAATGCCAATGTCAAATCTCAGTGTTATTTAAGACTATATTAAAATTTTGGAAATTAATAACATGCTTCAGTGCTACACTGTTGGAAATTACTCTTCATAAATATTATCTATCAACACTAATCTGCCTGTCTATTTGCCTTCCCATCGACATGTCTCCTATTGATTTTATCTTAACTGTTTCTCTATAGCGTGTTTCCAACTTTTATTATTGTCTACAGAAGCTCTACAGCCTTAA
Organism: Philypnodon macrostomus; assembly: GCA_036025475.1. Lineage (NCBI taxonomy): Eukaryota > Metazoa > Chordata > Actinopteri > Gobiiformes > Eleotridae > Philypnodon > Philypnodon macrostomus. The sequence goes on from JAVQKC010011775.1 coordinate 10,756, forward strand.
TGTTAATAATGCCGGCTTTTGCAGCAGATCCCATAGAGTTGTGTAGCTCAGTTTAATACTCTATACCTTTAAAACATTTTTTATTTTTTCAGCCCACAAAAGCCACTATTATACACTGGTGAGAGTTGTACTGATTTAACGGCAGTATTGTTTTATTTGAAGCCTTTCCTTTGTGTAGACAATGTGCCCTGATGTGAAAAGCTTGACATAATTTGACAGCAAATATAAAATTCTATCTATAGCCACTAGTCTGTCTCTATGCGCAGCATTCAAAGCTTTCCCATTGACATGTCCTCTATTGATTGTTTTGAAATCTTTCCATCCGCCTAATACTACAGCCTTAATGTTGATAATGATTGCTTATAGCCACTCTCAGGTTTATTTACTGAAAGGGTTGTGGGTCCTCTCATCTCCATGTGTCTTCAGTTCTTATACCCTCTGTTCCCTCCTCTCTCTGTTACCTGCATGCTGGCTTGGTTTTTCCCATTTCAGTGCACTTCTATGTACTGCACACTGTAAAATGTACAATTTCAACCAAAGAAACAGAATTTGATCCATTTATTTGTTTCGAGAGAACTTAATTGACAAACTATGAGTTAAGATACAGTAACTAGCCACGTACATACACCATCTATATGTATAAAAAAAAGTCCTGGTATCTGATTAATAATGTTTTTAGTAATAGTCAGTAGTGGTCTAATGTAAACAAAAATACAAACTGTTGAAAAAAGTTCCTCTCAATTTTCTTTACTCTATCTTGCCTCTCCAGTTTTACAATCAATATTAAGAGAATTCAATACTAAAACTAATATCAAAATTAGATACTCGTTTGAATGAGTATTGATCTCAACTCACTGTGGTGTTTTTAACTTTGAACTTTACTAACCTGTCTAGTCTCCTGCTGTCCCTTTCACTCAGCCGAAGCTTTTTTCCTTCAAAATCGTATTAGTTTGTGGTTCAAGAATAAATCCGCTTTTTCTTTAGCTCCTTTGAATTCGGAAAGTAGCGGCCTTCCTTAGGGGTGTAACTTGGTTGAATGATGACAGGGGGGATGATAGCTCATACTCCAGGGTGCCACCAGTTGCAACATTGCTCAAAGGCACTCCGGCACCGGTTTGTGTGTGTCCTTTTTAGCCAAGATTTCACTGGGTAACAGCTTTCAGGCCTGCCAAGTCATCTCATCTTCACCAAGCTTCCAGAGGCAACTAATTTTGGAAACCCTTGCTTTCTTTGCAAACCAGATGGACAAGCAGACCAGGGACAAGGAGACGTTTGAGGGTTCTTCAAAAGCAATCCTCGTGCAAGTAATGGGTCATGCAAATTTAGCTCAGAAGCGTGCAATAGCTTTTATTAGCCAAGTGTAACTAATGGGCCGTGGCAAGTCGCAATTCAGGGTTGATCAGTTACAGTTGGTCCAGTAATTTCAAGTCCATCTGGGTTTTTTAGTATCTCCAGTGACTGTCCATGCAAATGTTAATGATAAATATTTAATGTCTTTAGGGTCAAGTGACTGTATGTAGGGAAAGGGTGGCGTCTCATAAGCACTGCAGGGGTGGTGGAAAATCCTTCAAAAAGGCTGGATCTCAATGTTTTTTTCCAAAAGATGGTTGTAGCGGGCATTCACGTCAGCTCTGGATGGGGTAACCTAAAAGAACAGAAAGAACGACAGGGTTAGAATCTGTACAGTTACTGGCCACTTTATTAGGTACAGTGCTTGTAACGTATAGCTACAATCACTTTGCATGGTTTTGGGTATGCACATATGTTTAAGACCTGCTGAAGTAACTTTGAACATGGTGTGGTTGTTGATGCCAGATGCCAGAATGTATGTTTACTAGGATTTCACATACATTCAGGTCTAGGGTTTACAGAGAATGGTTTTGTTGATTTAGTTTATTTGTCAGGGACCAAGTGCATTAGCATTAATCACAGAGAAAATATGCCTAAAATGATAGCTCTCAGAACTCATTTCCATCTGCAGTCCCTGGACCCACAAGACACACAAACATAGATTACACACAAAGCAATTCAAGAAATACAGATATAAAATGCAACCTTTCATAGAAGCACAATAAAAATGACAATAAAACCATAATATAAAGTGTGTCTAAACACTGTTAACCCCCTGGCCTCCCCATCCCCCTCCCTCTGAAACACGACAATGAATGCTGACATGTCTGTGTACTAAGAAAATATTTTTTTGTTTCTGTACAGAATGTTTTCAAGTTGTTGCATAATTTAAGTTCTGTTGGAAGTTTATTCCATTCAGTTATTGTTTTAAATGAGAGCCAATTGTCCTTGAGCTGTTTTTCTTTTTGGTCGGGTACATTGCCCATTTATCGTTGAGCTGTGTTGTTCAGATGATAATGAAACAAACTTTTTAAGAGGTGGAGGTTAACTAGGCCTGCGCTGTCGTCCCTGACATCAAGGTGTATATCTACCACAACTGGTAGATTTGCCAGTTGTGGTAGATATACATTATAAGGGTTTTAATATTGTTAACAAGCAATTAAGAGGCCCCGCCCCCAAACCATGACAAACATTGGAAGGGTCTATTTTACTTTTTTGATTTGTCTGGATGTTTGTGAAGAACATTTTTGCCACATTTTGTAAATTTCCCTAAAACTAAACTTTTCTTTCTAGTCTATAGGGGGTGCTATAGAAGTAACTGACATCATATTAGTCAGATGTGTTCAGGGCCGGGGGGTAATTAGGTATTTCAGGTTTGAGCCTAATCGGGCAAAGTATGTGCAAGTTAGAGGCTGTCGAATATACCTGACCTCCCAATTTCAATCCA
>JAVQKC010011798.1:0-39624 GCA_036025475.1 Philypnodon macrostomus
GTCCGTTAATTAATCTGGTTTGGTTTTTTTTTCCATACGGAAATCGCTTTTTGTTAACATCTATTAGTTTCCCCCCCCCCCCCAAAAAAAATAAAAAATCCCCAGGGGTGAAGATGCCATGCTCATAGCTCATCTCTGAATGCACAAGACATCTGGCTTCCAGCAGCTGAGGACCAAACTTTATCAAGTACACGGCCTACCTAATAAAGTGGCCACTCAGTGTATTTATGCTATTTTTCCAGCATAATTTGACAGGTTCAAGTTTGTCATTGCACAAATCTAATCAGCACAGCGGAAAGTGATATGTTTTTTTTTGCAGACGCCCACTTAATGTTGGTCTGTTTGCCCTTTGCTCTGTGTTGCTCATATTCATGTGGTGTAAATGCACATGTAAAAACTCTGCGACACAGTTGAAAACATTACATATAATATATATTATAACATAGGCACTTTATTAATACAATCAGCTTTACTGTGCAAAGTGATCAGCTCAAAATGAATGTGCTGAATGTTTTTTGAAAAGGTCATGTTTAGCCACATTATTATAATTTGACCAAAGTGTATGCAGCATGTATTACATTATAGAAGTGTGATATGCGTGGTGCTTGTTTGAGTGCGTGTGTGCACATGGTTGACATGGGAAAGGAAGAGCCTCCCACGCTAACAGGATGATGTGAGTGATGGTGGCCAGACACAAAGCAAGAAACAGAAAACAAAGAAAATGGTGAAATGAGAAGTTCTACCAGAGAAGGGATCATTATAGACTTTGTACAATTTGTGTTTGTCAAGCTATGTGTTTGTCAATTCAGTCAGATAATATATCAGAATATGTCAAGATATACAAGAGTTAATGTTACATATTACATGCACCGGCCATATTAGGTGCACCTTGTCAACCGCTAGTTAGCACAAATAGCTAATGAGCCTAGCACATTGCAGCAAATCGGTGTATTTAGCGAAACTCTTTGCAAATGTGTAACATGCCATGCGAGTTAGAAATAACACACAGTGATCTTAATTTGTATAAGTCAAAGGTTGTGTAATGTTCTCTGTTAAACATGTTTTTTCACATTAGAGCTTTCCTCTGCCTGAGTTTTACAGGAAACATTTGTTCATAGCCTGAGGAATTGACAGCTTTAGTGGTTCATCATGTATTAACTGTCATGTAGCAGCAGGTCGAGTCGTAGACTGGCCTACACTAGACCAGCCTAGAACTCTCCACCGCACACACCCCAAAACACACAATATTTCAAAATACATATGAACGATGTAGAATGTTGTGACATCATTGCTTTTTCGACACAGATGGCAAATAGTCAGCAATTTATCAGTCAAAGCTGGGTGTGAATCAAACCAGGACTAAACCAGGACTAAAAGACTAACACGGTACTAAACAGAACTAAACCAGGTCTAAATCAAGGCGACAACTAGGAATGCACTGATATTTCAATTACTGGTTTGTTCGGTATCGACTCCAATGTTATATTTCCTATGGTTTTATAAAAGAAGAATTGTTCATTTGTAAATAGTGTGTCTGTAGTAAAAATATAACGTGAGAACTAAATCAAGACTAGATCAGGCTTTTTAGAATTTGTGTCTGGGCACAACTCCACTTATTTTACATTTCTGTCAGATGAAGACCTTTACATTATAATATTTCAGATCCCTTGCACAAAGCACACATGCGGCACACACATGACAGGGCTGTGGGGCAGGAGGGGAACACTGGAAAAACATTCACATCATTTTTTCCATGAATTCCAAACAAATGAAGATCTCCTCCTTGTCATGCTGCGTCTTGAGCCTCTGTGTCTTCCTCGACCTAGTTGTACTTCTTCACGGTTTGGGCGTTTTTACTAGCGCCCTGCTGAGTTTCTTGTGGACCCAGAGTGAATATAGAAGCAGGAGCAGATGTAAAAAGACACACATGGGCAGGCAGTGGTGCAGAAAAACACTAATCTGTTATTTATTTAAAAATCAGCCTCTAACTGGGTTTAGGGAGTAATTAAGCTCGCTGTGGCTGAGAGCCTCTGTGTTCAGGAACATGGCTTCAACAATGGGTTGTTTTTAACACAACTCTATTGCTGAGCTTTACAAACCACCAAAAAGAGATCTGGGGAAATGTACCAATGTACTATTAAAAGTAATGAAGTAATGGATATCTCTGCAGTGTGTTTATGGGACCACATGTGCTGTGGAAACTGGTTCCATGTCTTAAACAATGGTCAGAGTTGGCACAGTCGGTGAATGGAAGAGCTGCTCTCATCATCACTCACGGCTACTACTTTGTGACCTTTGCATCTGTCAGTCTTGGAGTTTTTCAACCGCAAATTACTGGTATTTAAATTAGAGTTTAGGTATTGTAGAACAACACTGCCCTCTGCTGGCAGACCATAACAACGCCAACAATACCTAAAACCTAGGGTGGGATTCTAGTCCCCTTGTTTTATTCTACTTTATTCAGCAATCCCAATGATTGAATTGACTAAAAATGAACAAAACAAGGACTTTGCCAGCTCTGAACCAGGTCTAAACCAAGAGTAAATAAATGTGCCAAAGGTTTGAGACTGAATGGTTATCTATCAGTGTTGGCTAAAGGGCAATTGTCCAGGGGCCGCCCGCATCAGGCCATATAGTTGCTTGGATACACTCCAGCCATTTGCAATCCTAACTAGTTATAATGTAGAGACAAAATGCATTTAAACACCACTTACAACTGTATTTACTGTATACCTATCAAGTAAACTTTCTTTTACATGTTTTGTTTTTCAGTTAATGAGATCATCGGCAGAGACATGTCCCAGAATCCCGCAGCGGCCCACAACCAGTCATAGCTCCAGTTCATGTACAATCAAAAAATGACAAACCAATTTTCAAGCTCTTTCTGATAATCCGTATTTGCAACAATTGTTGTAAAAGCCTTCTCACCAGCACTGACTTCCATGAATGACGACCTATTCTGTGAGCTCCATAGGAAAACCTCAGGAGTGTGCAGCCACTGAGCCAGACTTGCTACAGCACAATCAACACCACACCAGGCATCCCCCACTACCATATAGCTGCCATTTTGTCTACTATGACCTATAATAATATAATATAATATAATAAAACAGCATTTAGGTTGCATACAAGGTTTAAGTTTGTGATTTGGAATCTGAAACATTCCACATCTTTTACGCCACAGTAAGCTTGTTGATAACTGCACATGATCATGATATTGTCTGTCTCCCCATTTTTTGCCAAGTTGAACAAATGCCTTATATCCTTTAGAATGGTAGTGAAAGCTTTTGTTGTTTTGCATAGCTGGCTTTAGTGTGTAATATATGACTTTATGAGCCCCTATGATAAATGATTTAAACATGCCTACAGGAGTGTAAGAGATGTCTTTTTGACATATTAAGCATTACAGCAGATGAGAACATGGGGGAAATTAACCCAAGCCTAGTTTTGAACCTAGACAAGCTCAGATGGCCCACAGGTGTTTAAAGACTTACTGAGGCTTATGTTTGCGCCTACATTTCCCAGAACCCTTTGTGTGCCTTCCATTTCCTAACAAGACGCTTTAACTTTATGGCAGCATTGGGAAACAATATGTTTGTATTTAATATGTAAAGAAATTGAAAATATGTTTATAAAACCAGTTTGTATGAACAAGAGAGAGTCAAGTCAAGACCTTTATGTTACGGCAGCAATAACACAGCACAGAAGTGAATCTGAGCAGTGATACATGGTGAGACAGGTATACTATTGTCAGCCTGGTATGAAACATCATTGACTTTTTACCTTCTGCTTCTTTATGTCAATGACACTCCTGTACACTGCAGGGGAGGAGTGTAGCTGAAGGGGTATGGTCAGTTTCCTGGTGAAAGTGATTTTGCTATGCATTTAAATAATGCCTCATGCCTTAAATAATGTAAAACAAAAGTACTAAAAAGACCTTGATGCCTATAGAAGTAGACTGTACTTTGTGCTCATTTCATTCTCAAGGACACAGTGGAGGCAGAAATGCAGCGGTGTGTATTTGAGTGAATGGATGGATGCTGCATTGAATGCAACGATATATCCTGCTTAAAAAAAAGCACACACATTTCTAGGCTATGCAAAGACAAAAATAACATTTTAATAACAGGAATATATATATATTCAGACATTTTATTACAAACTTTACCATTTCAAAATACAATATTGGAATATTGGTGACTGAAGGAATGCCTTATTCTCTTGTGTCTGTATAGGCGAGTGTTTGGAGGATGGCATATTCCTGTAAAGATAATGTAAACTAAACCAGCATTTATACTAAACTGTGGATGCAGTCCTTGTTTCAACCAAAGATCAAACATGTGTTCCCAACACACACATACAGTATATAGTTGTGAGGAAGACTGTGCAACACTGTTTTTGCTTTTTTAATGGATGTCATTCCTAAACGTTAGGTACACATTGGAGTGTTATGTGCAAATATATGCAGAACATAATGCGTATATCTATGCCTATATATTGATATTGTAAAATGTAAGGGAAATACAGGTTTAGCTTATGTTTACCAGGCCTTGTATTATGTCTTGTATATTTTGTATGTTTCAATTTTTGTAATTTCTAAGACTGCAGTGCTTTTTGAAATGACTCAAATGCAATACATTGCATCATACTGTAAGCTTCAGTAGTGTATCAATAAAAGTTAAAAACCTGACTGTTTCCTTTACGTCACGCATGTCACAGCCAAATACAACTTTTTATAACAACTGTATGTAAACAGAAACCTGATGTTGGTACTAGAAGACAGAAACAAGACTCGATACATGACTTTATTTTTTACATGTTTATACACTTTAAATGCTCCAAATTCATACAAGTCTCAAACTTGCAACAAAGGAATGCTATCTGCCAGAGATTGGCCCTGTCGGCCCAGTATTGCACTCTGGGTAATGAAGGCAATGTAGAGACGAAGAAGAAATAAAGTTGTCAATATGTGCGCTGCAGATGAAAAAGTTTTTTACACAGTGATCTGGTCCAAAGCAGAGAAAAGAGCAGACGAAGAGTTAGAAATAGTGCCACAAGGCACAGTAGCTCCTAGTAATTCCTCTTGAGAAATGGAATAATTCTAATATAAATTCATGCTCCTAACTTGTCATTGGGAAAGAAAATATTTAGTGCTACTGAAACATTAAACAGAAAATACACACACATCAGCTGTAATCTGATGTTTGATTGTACCAGTCCCTGCAGCTCAGGTTCAAATTTAGCAAATACAGCTCAACTTATCAGTAGTCTAAGTTAGTCATAATGGCTTTGCATCCTGATAGAGGCCAACAAGCATTCATATCATATCAAAAATAAGTACTGCATAGAAAACAAAGGCACAAAAGTAGAAGTAGTTAATTATTCTGATATTCACAATGGAGGTATCCTCAAGCATTTTGGAAAGGACGTTTGGACTGTTAGGGATACAGACAGACTAAATCTGGCACATGCACTGAGCCATCTCCACAACAGCTTTTACAATAGGTGCCAGATCTAATGACTCCATGGAGGTATAACACAAGGCTCATAGGGAAACAGCTATGTCCAAGCTCCAGGTGTGGCCTCAGGAGTGTCATAGGCCAACAGAGTCAATGCACAACACATCATGGAGGAGACAGCACTGGGATCTTCAATATGAGGGGAGAATCTAGTGCTTTGCTGTCAATCAAAGTGGACAGGTCAGTTACACAGAACCAGGTGGACCTGCTGGCCGTAGAAGAGATGGTTGGACCGCTCGGCTACAGCCCGCCTGGCTGTCTCCTCACTGGGAAATGTGATCAAGGCCTCTCCACTGCACTGACCACTGAAGTTGTACAAGATGAGAACGCCATCTGGCTGGAGCTGTTAACGAAATACAAGAACAAAAGTAAATCTGAATGAAGCTGCTCAACGCAAACACCAGAGGGAGCCCAAGAAGCGGAGTAGCGGCTGTGAAAACCAATCCAGTTAGACAGGCTGAAGTTTATCATCAGAGCCTAAAGCGCTAGAGCAGTCGTAGGTTCAAACCCCACAAGGCAGGCTGTGACACCATACACACAAATCAATGTTAGTTCACATGCTGATTTTTACATAATTTCATTCAAATCTTAGTTTAGACGTAACATGCATATTTATATCTACTCGAGTGCCTATGTATGTATTATGTACAGAACAGTACAAAGCCCTAAACTTGAGTGGTAAATGTACAGGTAGGCATTTTAAGTGAACCAAATCACTCTGGCCACACCCACTTGGAAATGCTAAAGTGGTTATAAAGCAGGTCTGATTGGGAGCGTGCAGACAACATGCTGTGGGAGAAGCTCGGAACCATGACGGTATGACTGGGCATTGCTCTTTAGGCTGGAAAATGCATTTTTAGTGTTTCTGCCTAGTAAAGTAAGCACAAGGCAGCAGAGGTTTCAGAAATGAGCCAAAATAATGTAATCAATCTTAATCTAATGTGTGTAGCTGAGGAAATGCCCAATCTGTCCATCTGGTCAATTGTGGAGCTTCTTCTTACCTTGGGGTGGGTCCCTAAAGACAGAGCCATTCTTTGGGCTGAATCAGACTCCTGGCCTGTTCACTCATCTGAACCACACCGCTGTAGTCGTCAGGGCCATACTACACACAGCATCATATGAACTCAGTCAATCAGGCTGCCTCCACAGTTACATAAACACCCACACATCTCAGTACCATAACTGGTGTGACATGTAGTTCACCGAGTAACTCCATGTATGACACTGCAGTACCCAAACACACTTACTAAAGAGATACAACTTCAAATGCGCATACAGACTCACAACTTTCAGGGTGGATTCAACGGACTCCTGAATTTGGTCTGGCAGCATAAATAAAAAGGGAGGCAAGTGCACACACATATCCAATATATGAATAATGCAGTACCTCACATTATGTAGTGTTATGTATTGTGGTAGTTTTCAGTATTGAAGGCATTTGGGGATTTAGTGATGATCCCACAATATCCCAAAAGTCTTTGACTGACCGGGTATCCTTGAAAGAAGCTCAGGATGTCTTTGACCCCGGCGTTGTAGGGAAGCCCCTGCATCCGGACGAGAGCTCCAGGCTGAGGGAGCACAGAGGAGGCTGACGCTGAGTGAGACTGAGCGGCTACTGCTGCAGCTACTGCTCCTGGAGGAGCTGTGAAGTACCCAACCGTGGAGGGAGAGACTGGAGGACTAGAGAGAGAGAAGTGTGAGGAGACTAACTGTGTAGGTAATGAACATATACTAGTAATAAAAGATACACAGGACTGACCTGGGGTAGTAGGCGGTGTAGTTCATGTTCATGTTCATGTAGAGGTGTGGCTGTGGGGGGTAGTAAGCCAGAGTATGAGCAGCAGGGTGTGCATTCGTCTGAGCACGAGGAGCAGCCAGCAGGGGGGGCTGGTACATGGCAGCCTCTGACAGAAGAGCAGGGGGAGTGGGGAAGGCGGCATAAGCTGTTGGTGGAGACAGACCTATAGAACACGCATGATACAGGTACATTAATGTTGTATCCTCCATCATACATCATTTTAGTTGGAAGTGTGCTCAGTGCTTCCTATAAGTGAAAGCCTCTTGTTTACAGCAACATATGTGTGTCCTGTAATGACACAATCAACAAACAGACATGTCATGGTGGTACTGTCACCTACAGAACAACCACAGTCGGAAACAGTATTTACATACACACAGCTCAGGTTCAACCTTAGTTACACAAACCTATAGGGACACTGGGTACAGAAAGTCCATCTTAGCTAAACACAAACAATATGTGGGTAGCCGCTAAGCCTGAACGTAAAGGCTGCAAACTTACAAGGCAGCTTGCATGGTGGAGGAGAGAGGCCGCTGCGATTCAGTGTTCCCCCCATCAGGACAATGCTCATTTCTTCTGTGGAACACTGGAACACCTCAACATATCGGTCCTTCATCGTCTTTTTATGGCACTTTTGAGACACCATAAAGGCCTTATCTGAAGACCTCATTTGGATAAAGGCATCACCAGAGGGCCGGCCCTGCTCAGAAAGGAGAGAGTGTTAATTTGTATTACACCAGTGCACTACAAACGCTTTAAGCCTTGCTAATGTCAGACCTGTTGGTTGAGAACCATGTGGACTCCATGAGGTTTGATGTCCACTGTGTGTTCTCCCATGAACTCCAGAATGTCCTCAATGCCAGCGGTGTAGGGCAGACCTCTCAGGCGGACACAGTCACGAATGCTACTGGACGCTGGGAGAAAGGGTGGTGAGGCCAGAACTGGGACAGGCATGATGGGTGATGGAGGCAGTGTGGAGATTAGAGGAGTGGACATGTAACGGTTCAGCACCTGCAGCAAACACAAGGAATATTAGCTAAATGTATCGGTCTAATCTGCAGACGGACACATGCACACACAGCCTTTTATTTGGCACTAAAAAGGTCATTTACTCAGTTTTGACACACGTCCTGCACTTTACCTGTTGAACTTCTGCAGCAGTACTCCGGAACAACTCTATATATCTTTTCCCCAGAATCTGTTTGTGTTTCTTCAAAGCATTTTGTGCATACTCCTCACATGAGAACAACACAAAAGCATCACCAGTGGGTCGTCCATCAGGATACTTGACAAAAAGCAGGCCCTCCGTCCCGTCTGTCACAGGGCTTTCAGAGCCCAGGAAGGACACCACCTCCTGGGGCGTAGCAGTGAACGGCAGCCCTCGCATTCGGATTATCACCTGATTCTCTTTGGACAAGAATTGGGCCACCTCATTGGACGTACCTAAAATAAACAAACGTTTCACTCGTGACATAGCAGTGACTTAATCTAAATGACGTGTGTTGCCATCACTAGATGCATCAATATTCATTAACTTTAACGTTTGTATTCAAAAGTTTGCCTTCACTCTTCAAAGGCAGTTATGTCTTGCCTACTTGAACCATTAGCTTAAAGTCCAATGCACTATCAATATAAACTGACAGTAAGTCATCGGAGCAAAGTTCAGAGGAACTGGCAGTGACTGATTGTGGTTCCTTTACTGCAGACTGTATCAGTGCTGTTTGATGCTGCTGGTCAAAAGGCCCTGGCTTTGTCTCCTCACACTCTCTTTGTAGTGGCAGTGGTATTTTGAGTGGACGGCAGCCTCCTCTGCCTCAGGGGAGCAGTGTTGGGGCCACAGAGAACAGGTGAGCGGCTGTCAGCCAAGAGGAACATTTCAGTGTAGTGTACCTCTGAGGGTTGGACTCAGAGGAAGGATGGGGGCAATGGGCTGTGAGATCCTCACAAAGCCTCTTTTATTAGTGTCAGATAAGCTTCACTCGGATGAGGCAAATTCGCAGCTAGAGCAGGAGAGTTACTGAACAAAAGGCTCCTTTGGTCAGTAACAAGCCCTTCCACAAATATGCAAAGGTCTGACGTTGGACCAAAGACAGAAAAAGTTATCATCACTCCTTCACGAGTCTTCATTCAAGTTAAATCAAAAATACCTCCAGCAATCTTCAGAAATTCCTCCCCAGTGGCTTTGTAAACCTAAAGAAATGCCACATACTGTTCAATAATGAAAGGTTCAGCACAAACATTCAGTGCATTTGATTTTATAAGCGAGTCTAACCTCAATGTAGCGGCTGCCCATGTGGTGCTTGTGCCGTTCAAGAGCCAAGTCTCTGTGTTCAGAGTTAATGAAACGGACTAAGGCCTCTCCATTTCTCCTGCCCTGAGCATTCAGACACAGAGCCACGCCTCCCCTAAAACACACAAGTATACTTTTTACATGACCCATTATAAACAAAGAGTACATTTTAAAGACAATTGGTGACATTAACGATCAAAGATGAGATTGTAGTTATACTTTGCAATATTGAGTCCTTTAAAGAATCGGGCAATATCTTGATCTGAAGATTGCCATGGAAGTCCCCGAGCTCTGATGACCGTCTCACTGTCCACTGGTTCTGTCTTACTGCTGCATCAAAGACATACAGGTGGATAATGAACAATCAATTTTCGCACTGAAATAGCATGTAAACAACGGGCTACTCTTTGGGGTTTCACTACTTCACATAGGGTATGATTATACGTCATGCTAAGAACATGATACCAAAGTTGAACAGCTTTAATAACACACTGGAGGTTTCCATGTGGTTGTCATCTAGTCCAGGTCTGAACCCAGTGAGTCGGCAGTATAAAAACAACGGCAAATAAGCAGACACGCACAAATATAAAACTACAAGGATACATGACCAGTTATTTTTACATATTGCTTCTTTGCATAGAACAGCTACACTTTGTAATACATCAGTTGTGTTCGCGTGTGAAATGTTCTTGATACAAGCAGTGCCGTCATCCAATATTTATATCTTACAGAATTCAATTTGTAAATGAAGCACTTTTACTCACCATGTGCCAGAATCAAACTTGTAGTTCACAGTTTCAATGCAAGAGAATTTGTGATCTAAACAAAAACACAAATACATTTGTCTACTCGTTTTATTGATCTGTGAAGTGTTCCACATTTACTGAGCAGGTCCACTGCCATGCCGACACTTGTTGAGCACTTTGAATTCCTTGGCTTATTACACCCAATGACATAAAAGAATTGGCCTTAATTTAAGGAGCAAAGCCAGAGGGTAATGTCAGAGAGATGATATCATCCATACATTTGATTCATCACTTTATTTTATCATTTAGCTTGTTCTGGCTTGTTCTAAATAATAATGATTAAGAGACATGGCCTTTCTTCATCAATTACTAGCATTTAAAGAAACTTACTGTAGGGCTCAACCAGGATGCAGAGAGTCAACTGCACCATGCTTGTCACTTCCCTCACCCCTATGGACTGCTCGGACGCAGTGGAAAGACCCACATCTACATGCAAGGTTAAAGACTATATGAATTCATTTTTTTCATTGATTCATTGATTTCACTGATTGAATTCATTGATCGTTCATTTCTGCCCCTGTGCACCCCGTGGTATAATTACTAATTTAATAAAACAAATAATTGACCGGCGAGTATGCATGTGCAGAGTAGCAAAGGATACATTCCAACATGGAGGGCAGTGTGAGCTTTTGCACTGGGCCAGCATTAGGGCAACATTTATGAAACTCCTTCCTCACATCAACAAATGAAAAGAAACATTCAGGAAGTACGAGATTCTGAAAAGACAATAAAAAAAACAGGATTTAGTGTCAACCATAAATAAAAAGTTCATCAATATTTATGGGACGGGACACGATCACCTTTTTGGAAGCTTCTGGGTGGAGTGCCTGTCTTATAACCAGTGGACTGTTGACGCACAATGTATAAGAACTTCTGCCAAGACATTTTAGCTCTGATGATACCGTCTGTTGAAACTATAGGTGGAGAGAAAGTGTTTCGGGTGAAACAAAAAAATCATCTTAAACATACATTTGCATTTTCTGTAAATGTTAAGCGGGTTTTAAATAATCTGTGAAGGTGAGAAAGAAAAACAGCGCGATGTTTGCCAATTACCGCTTGTGCTTCATGTTAAAAATGAGGCTTGCCTAACTGGTTTTAGTGTTTGTTTGGCATGTGAGTGAGTGAGCAGGCAGAGAAGGAGCTAGAATAACCAAGCCACTAATCTTCAGGATCCTGGTCCACCTCGTCACAGTCTCAGGAAAAAAAAAACAATTCATACAGGTAAAACCAGTCCTTCAAAAAAAATAAAAAAAAAGTCTAATGGACCAAATACCAGCAGCTCCTGTGCAAGTCTATTTACAGCTAGCACATTTAGTGAGTGCCATTTCTCCTGTTATGTCAACCTATCGTTTGTGGAGGGTAACGGTAAACACCACTTTAATGTCAACCTCAACTGTGGCTGAAGACATTTGAGGTCACACTACTGTCATTACAAGATTTCATTTAGAGGAGATGCCAACTTTTCAGTGACTGCATTCTCTTAACAGATTCAATAAACATATACCGGTACATTTTGGTAATATTATTTTCAGGCACCATTTGAAACAATATCAGAGGGTTTAAATATACTGTCAAATGTTAATAGTGTTGAAAAGTTGTGCTGGTCAACAATCTGAGCATTGTAATCATAAAAAAAACTATAAAGCCTTATTTCACCGTTATTGTTGTTACTGGAAAATATACAAGAAAAAAAGAGGAATTTGAAACAAAACGGTATATTGCCTGACCCTCAAATGGCCATTGGCGAAATATACAACAGCCAGTCAGTCTGTAATAGAGCTACATGTTTGGACTTGAGTTTTGAACAGTCAGGGTAAAATGGTAGACTATGAGGCAAATCCCTCCTAGTCGCTGCCGACTCAAAAACACGTTTAGGGTTATATTAGAGGTATTTTGGGGACTTTACGGGTATCTGGAGAAATTCAGAGCTTTATTCAGAGTTATTCATGCCGCCCTACGGTATTCGTTCATCATAAAAGGTCCAATGTTTGCTATAACTGAGCATGCTGCTGCACCTTGTTAAATTACTTAAAGTGGATTAGAGAAAAGCAAATGTTAAAGAAAAGGTCGGGACACACCCAGCCTTTCTGTGTGTCGTGAAACACGTTCAAATTAAACAAAGACTTGAAGAGAAGCCAAATCCTTCATGCTTCGGAGAAAACACAGTTAACAGCAGCTTCTAGATCAGGGGTGGGCAAACCTTTTGACACAAAAGCCATATGGGATTTAAAAATGTGCCAAGTGGGCCGGCTGATATTGTATTCTTTGTAAACTGCAACCATTTCTTGACAAATGAGACATACAGCCTTCGATCGGACCACAGTGAAAAAATATATGTCAATGTGGAGTTAACTGTTACTGCAGGTTATAACAACGCGAGTGATAAATTGACAATATTTTATCATTAAAAAAATTTGAGAAAATGCTTGGTGGGCCGGATTAAAAAGCCCAATGGGTGGCCCCCGGGCCGCAGTTTGCCCACCCCTGTTCTAGAAGTATGTTGTGACAATTAAAAATACATAAAAACAATATTACATTTTCTACCACTTACTGACTGCCGTACTTCTGTGTGTCTTTATTACTGTATGTACATTTCAACCCACTGATTGGGATTCTGATAAAGTTGTTGAGACCTTTGAACATGGTCCTATAAGAATTTGCGTTCCAATGTAGATTCTGTTGTATTCTGAAGCCTACCAGAAAACTATGTGCTGGCTCAAACAGTCAAACATTAAGGAGTGTAAAGAGCAGACCACATTAGAAAAAAGGAGAATGGCACGAAGATAATCTAAAAGAGAGAATAATAAATTCAATTTTCACCGTATCATTGACAATCAGGTCCAAATGTTGCTATGACATTTATCAAAACAAGATAATGGGTTGAGTCTTTTTACTCAAGTCTACTACATTTCACAACATCACAAACACGGCTCGGGAATCGTCCGCTCATGAGTCACTAAAAACAAACAGAAACACTTTTTAACTGAACCAATAAGTTAATCAATAATTCTGTGCTGATAACTTTGGGCAAATTGTATTTTTGCATACAAATCACCAGCAAATATAAAATGATCGATAGGGGGAACTAACCAGGGAGAGGAGGTATGAGAAGAACAAACTGATTATGTTGGTTAATATTTGAAGCTTCAGTACACAAACTACCCTACACTGAGCTGCAGGCTTTAGGTACTAATGGCCCAAGTTTTCTGGCTAAACTAACAACACTAGCATTTCACCACATAACACAAAGCTTAAGTATTAAAAAAACTGAAAAATGTAAGGCCCCAAGGAACAAAAAAGAACCTGCACAGCAGAAGCTCTACCTGGTTTTGTGGGCAAAGAAACAAACAAATAAAGCACACAGTGTCTCGTTCGCGTTCACAGAGAAGTGTGACGATGACGAGCAATGGTCTGGAGTTGGCATTTAATACTAAAAAAAAAAATCAGCTTTCTCACATTGTTCCCGATAGATTCTAGTCCTGAATAGATAATCGACGGAGATATCGACCACTCAGAAGGTGCGATTGGTTAAGCACTCTAAAACAAAAACCCTCATAATAAAGTCCACAGAAGACCTCAAAGTCTCCTTTTCCCCTCAGACAACTTCTGTTAAACTGTGCTATTGACCGAGTCATTGTTTTTGCCTAAATATAAAAAAGGTAAAAAAAATCTGATGTGTGGGAACTTGAAAAGCATGTTTAGCAACATATGACCATGCCCCAATGGAGGAAGAACAACAGACTATGTGATGGTTGTGTTATAATGAGGCTCTACCAAGTGCTGCAAGAGCTTTAAACCTTTCACCCCTTCGGTCCTCCAGCCCTAAAGAGAGGTGCGGTCCCAGGTAAACATTCTCCCGTCCAGATGTCTAGAGCATGTATCAGAACAGGACAAGACTAGACCTGTGAGCACCGCTTATCTGCAGACGCCCCAGGCTCAGCTCAACCTGCTCTGAGCATCTACAAACTGTCAGCACAGTTTAACTGTCAGGCTACAGCAACACATCTCAGGGGAAGAGTAATTTTGATACACTTAAGTCAACTCTCACATCACCCCAATGATGGTAAAAGCAGTCAGAAAGTACATGTAGAAGATGAAAATGTGTTTTTTTTATTTGACCTGCTAAAAACATTTGTGGTAATGTTTGAACAAAAAATAATTCTGATGATATATCTGCAGCTTGTAGTACTCTATAAGAATAACCTGGAGGGTGCAGGAGGTAGGCTTTTGTGGCGAGTTAAAACACTATTGCCCCAGAAACTCACCTGTTGCAGGACTTTGTCTAGAGGCTCAGCTTTGGCTACTTCGTCCAGAGTCAACCCCGTTTCTTCTTTACATTGCTCTGTCAGCTCAAAAGTGTCTGGTTTGACAAGACACCTATGAAGCTTCCCCACCTGTAAAAGGGTTTAGTGATTCACGGAGCAAATGAGTGAAGGAGACCTACATCACAAACAATACCCCACACACTTGAGAAATTAACACTACAAGTCAAACAAAACAACTGACAATATAGTTGCGCAATGCAATTAATTGTCAATAAAGTGTTGTTTATAAGAAGACTCTAGCTGACATGCCAAACCAAAAAGGTGTGTCGTCTCCACTAGGTGTTTAAAGATTATTATATTTCTCCTCGCACACCTGGAAGGTGAGCTAACAGGGCGTCAGGACGCGAAGCGCTAGCTAGCCCAGCTACACACGAGTAGAAGAACACACCAAAGTGATTTAATGTCGAAACTGCCTCCACTACAGCTACACAATATGCCACACGCGTAGGATATACGAGATACCGTAAAACGAGAGGGTCAGAGAGGTCCGTACCTTTTTGTCATGAAGGTCCACAATTTGCCACACCAAGAGAATTATTTCCCTCTCATCCGAACCCAGTTTACCCCCATTTGCACCAGCTGTTGCCCCAAAGAACACCACCAGAGTATCACTGTGCGAAGCCATCAGGGACCACAAGGGGGAAAACTACAATTAAAGCAAAGATTTAAATAAAAAATACACGAGGGTTCACCTTTTTCCAAGTGATAAGAAGAGCGAACAAAAGATCTGGAAACTCAATTCAAGTAAACGGAGAGAAAGGGGGTTCTTTTCAGAGGAGCCACGAGAGAGTTTGCGGTCGGCGACTGTACCTGTGGCAGTATTTGAGCGTGTTTCATCCAGAGATACTGGTTTAACTGGAAGAGAAGGGTGGAATCCGTGCTTCCTTCACACGGACTCCATAACAAGCCCTGGCGTTTTTTTCCTCTTCTATTTGTTCCGAGTTACCTGTGTGGCTGGGCCTGTGCAAGTGAAACAGCAGGCAACACGCCTATTGGCTGACTGACAAAGGTGAGGGCGGGGACCTCAACTCTATACTGTCATCCAATTGGTGCGCGCTTCTAAACCAGGAAGCAAACTGGCTGAACAGGATTTTTCCTCCATGAGAAAGCCTAAAGGTGTTAAACATTCTCAAGCCCTAACAAGCCATTTTTATTCCTTCCTCTTTATTCTATGTTTTATTTAACGATTGTAAATAAAGTCGCCATATAGACTATAACAAGGCCTATTTTCTCTATAGGCTACAGTTATCTATTATGACCATTTCACAACTTTATAATTTTGTCATAAACTGAGGTTGGGCCCTGTTTAATCTGAGAATCTCTTCACAGGAGAACAATGGTTGTGTTGTATGGATTACTGTAAAATGCAATTCAGAATCCATGTCTAAGACTAGTATATATCATTATATAGTCTAATATATTTTTTCAGGCCGTACCCTGCATGGAGGTTGTGAATTTCGGGCCAGCCAACTACGATCTCTCAGGGTGGTGTCTGCGTGCCCTCCCTATACTGTAAAGTCTCTTTCAGCATTCCCCATAGCTCAATGTCCTTTGTGTTTTTGAGACTTTGGTCAATCTAAATTGCCTTTACTGAATTGATGTGAGAGTGAATGGTTGTCTCTCATTGTATGTTTTTTTGTCAGCCCAGCAACTAACTGGCCATTGTCCAGAGTGTACCCCACCTAAGGCCCATAGCTGGGGTAGGCTCCAATCACCCGCACTTCCTAATGCGGAAGAAGATTAATGAATGTTACTCCTAACAGTTCTATTTGCAGCCAAATTCCAATTTTAATTTATCAATGGCTTAAATAAAGTGAATAGGATCCTTTTTTATTCCAATTTGAATCTCATGAATATTAACATTATGGCTACTTGATACCTTTTATAATCAGATAGATGAAGCATGATACTGCGAGGGTTGTGTTGTGTGGAAAAGTAGTAAGAGCCACACAGAGGGTAACCATATCCCACTTTGCATTGGATTTTACAGCCTTTTCTGTTTAAGTTCACACACTTTCACTCATGCCAGCACATACATTTTCTGTCTGTTGTCACTGACAGATGATATTGTTTCTCCACGTTCATAAATATGTATAGTTAATGTCAGATTATAAAGACCGAGCAAGCAGCAAGGTGCATCGGAAGCTGGCAATAGATGGTATAAGTGCCCAGTTAGACATTCTAAATAATAATATGTATTCATTTATTTACTCTTTTGCCTGTTGGTAACATTCCCCTTTGTCCTGCTTTGTCTTATTTGAACAGTGTGCCTCACATGGAGAACTGGAAGTGAGAACTACGTATGTGTAAAAATATGCTTACTTTGCAAACTATATACCACAGTGATTAACCCTAACACTTTTGAGAGAAAATGTGCTTATCTGAGTTTTAATGGCACATTTTTGTCTCAATGTAGTTTTGAGATTTTCCCATGTACTGTAAAATACTGTAACCTTATGATCATAGTCTCTCTCTCTCTCTCTCTCTCTCCCCTCTCTCTCCCTCTCTCTCCTTTAAGCGTGTAACAGCAGGAAGCTCAAATTAATATATCCACTGTTATGATGCTGAATTGAATTAAAAGGTAAAACATTGCTGCTACTGCCACCTGCTGGTACTGTCATATATGATGAGGAGAAAGACATTAAGCCCACTGACAATTTATAAAGGTATAAATGAAAATACACGGTCTCAGTATGTGTCAAATGCCACACATTAGAAGACATAATTCTGCTTTTTATTTGGCAGAAAAAGGAACATGCCGCTTTACATTTTGCAACATTTTGAGAGGAAGTGCTGAGTGTCTGGAGATGTCCTCAAAAACAGCTTTTTCGTTTTTGAGTAAACATATACTTGTATTTTTTATCTTGCTGTCCAAATTCACATAACATAAAATGTAACTGTAACTCAAAGATTTAGGGGAGGAAAAATCACTGTGTCTAAGTATAAATAAATGTAGCCCCTAAGATAGATTTTATATATATGAATGATGGATTCAATTGAATACACAATAGCATAAAAAATCATAGCAAAAACTCCACTTGTTCTTTGGATTCTTGACACAGGGAGCTGCTGGTCTGGTTGCTTTGCCTCTTGGACACAAAAGTCACTTCTCTGTTGCCTTCACCTGGGGAAGTGCTGGAAATATGCCTCAGGAGTTTCTGGAGTCCCGTGTCCCGTAGAGAAGTCCTGAAGGAGCGGGCGGCAAACATATAGAGAATGGGGTTCACTGTGCTGCTGATAAAGACCATGGCCCCTGCTATAAAAGTCATGGTGCTGCTGACGCTCTCTAGACTTTGTGCCTGCTCTGGGTAAGGTTTTTCTATGGCAAGGATAATGAGAGAGATAATGTTCCCTATGTGATGTGGAGTCCAGCAAATGGCAAATACAATCACAACACTGGCAATCAAGATGGTTGATTTTCTCTTGGATTTAAACGTCATTTTGGTAATCTTGCTACAAAGACATCCATAGCAAATAACAAGGATTGTGAAGGGCAGTATATAGCCCACAAGTGTTTCCAGCAGGGCACAGACCAGCTCTTGAGTTTCTGACTGATACTGGCGATATAAGCAGTGTCTGTCACCCTGATCCTCATCTACGACCTGTGTTAGTATGACAGGGATGCTAAACAGAAATGCTGCAATCCAAAGAAAAAACAATAATTGATTTAGGGCTTTTTTTCTTTTCCAACCAGCCGAGACAAGGGGACTGCGCACTGCCACAAAACGCTCCACACTCATCAGTGTAATGAGGAAGACACTGCTGTACATGCAGGTATAGATTAAATAGACCATAGCTTTGCATGTAAGTTCTCCAAAGACCCACGAGTAGGCAAGTGAGTAGATCCATAGAGGCAAGGTGATGAGAACCAGCAGGTCTGCAAAGGCCAGATGCAGGATGAGAAGAACAGTGTGGGAGCGCTGTTTGACATGACGCACAATCGTCCAGATGACCAGCAGATTTCCAGGAGCTCCAATCAGAAATGACAGGCCCAGAATCACACAAGACACTACAATCCCAACATCAGGTTCTTCAGAAGCCATTTCCTCTGATGGGTGCCTCTCAAATGACTGGTCACTGCAAGTGTAAAAGTGTATGTGCTGATAGTAGTGTCTGCATGAAAGGATTGAAAGGATAAAATGCTGCTCCAGCTAGTCTTCACTTCCCCTTTGTCTCAGGAGGAAATGAAATTCATTGTATGGCTATTTATGTGGGTTTAATACATCATAGTCATTAGTTGCAGATTTTCATGACAATGGAAGCAAGTTTTTAGTAGGCAATAGATTTGTGTATCCTAATAATACCTAAAGGTGAATTAAGTCAGATATATTCTGGCCATATGCTGCCCTCAGGAAAGTCTGTATTTTAAAGAACCCCATCAAGTCTGACCATGTTGCAGAGATGAACCGTTTCTTTGGAAACACAAGGAGCCACAACAATTAAAGCTTAGACTTCATGTGCGTATGCAGCAGTTTTTTAACAAAGGTTGAAAAATAATAATATTATGGAATATATTAAAGACTTTTTAATTATAGTATATTGTTTGTCTTCATGTTAGAATTATTCAGTTAAGTAGATGTTGTTAACGACAGTATATATACTTTGATATTATATTTTGATATATATTTGCGTAAAATATAATGTGCGCATGTTTTGCGCAGTTCACTTCCTGCTGCTGCTTCGTAAACATGGCGATGTTGTCAATCGCAGTGTTATTTGCGAGTGAACATTGAATCTAAAAAATGAACTAGACGGGTCGTGGATATTCGGGTCTTGATAGAAGTTTAAGTTGTTGTAAGTATAGTATAATGGAATCTTTAATACGACGAGCCAGATGGGAGGAATAATGTAGCTGTCGTCGTTTTTATACGAGCTATGGGCTAGCTAACTAGTATTGGGTAACGTTAGCCAGGTAAATAGCCAGTGGCAGGGGCGTGAACTCCGTATTTAGCTCCTACTTTGCTTCTCTTGGGTTGTTCTGGTATATTCGGTTAGTTTATACATCAATTGATGTCACCTGTGAACGTGTTGAGTGTGTTATTAAGTATATTTACACTACCTGCTTGAACTGACTTACTTTCTCAGTTAAGTAGCAACATTTAGCCAACTTAGCAGTCGAAAGCTTAGCATTTAACTATGTTTTTGTCCTCTCTTAAGATATTTTCATAGACCGATGTCAGCCGTCTATCCTACCAAAACTATTAAGCTATAGGCTATACCCGTATGACCCAAGTGTTGGTGAAAAGCCTAATGTAATTGTGCGCCACCTTTGCTTTTTAGTGATCACAAGACCAGAGTATACTGCACACACCACCGCAATGCTGCTGTTTTTGGAGAGGTTTCCTTGGCCCAGCCTGCAGACTTACACAGCCCTCAGTGTGGCATTGCTTGCTGGTACCATTTTCAGTGCCTATACTACTGTGACCGACCCAGGGTTTGGGACCCTGGAAACTGATGAAACACAAGTCCCCCCAGAAGTGGAGCTTGACCATTTAAACAATGACATAAGCAATAGAAAATTGGCCACCACTGTTTTGTGGTATCTTGTAACTGACAGTCTTTTTGTGTGGGTGAGTGCCATACAGTCAACTGCTATTATTGAAGTGTGTTGTTTGTACATGATCATAATCTTGTTTTGTCTTTGTAGGTTTTAGTCAACACATTCTGCTGCTCATTGATGTTGATTGCTAAAATGATTCAGTATGTGGTATTTGGGCCTCTAAGAGTTAGTGAGAAGCAGGTGAGTCTTCTCAACACGTTTTATCTTTTGTGGTTGCTATACCCAATAATATAATTGTATGTCATGTTTAAACTTACATGCATATATTTTGTGTGGTGCATATTTTAACTTGGCTGTTTTTTTTAATTTTTTTTACAGCATCTTAAAGATAAGTTCTGGAACTTTATCTTCTACAAATTCATTTTTATCTTTGGCGTCTTGAACGTCCAGACAGTTGAGGAGGTGGTTATGTGGTGTTTATGGTTCTCTGCCCTGGTCTTTATCCACCTCATGGTGCAGCTCTGTAAAGACAGATTTGAATACGTAAGTGTGCTATGTCATACACCTTAAAAAAGGAGAATATTCTCAAACATGAATATAACTGAATTGGCATCACAACTTTTACAAGTTTGAACTTGTTGCAGACCTGTCATGTGAAAAAAAATCTAAATTTAATTCTAAACCCTCTTTTCATTATGAAGGTAAAATATGATGTTGTTGTTGTATACTTGATCCTCTGTCTATTAATAGTGTTTGGACTTGCATGTTTGGCTTTTGCTAGTGTTGCCATGCCCCTGTATCAGATTTGCTTGCTGGTAAAAACTAAATAATAAATAATGTCCTGGGAAGCAGTATTAGGTGAATTTGTAAAAACAGCAACTCTTGCGGGTTTCTGTTGTTATACCAGCTCACATACATTTGCATGGCTTGCAAGAGCTTACTGACTTAAAGTTCAGTACATTTAAAGAAGGCCTTTAGTTAGTTAAGACAACAGTATTGACTAAACATGATTTAACGCTCCAATATGCAGAATAAGGATGTGATTAATAGAATATCTACACAATCAAAATATTTGTTGGAAGTCAACCTTGTAACACTGGAGCTAAAGTGGAACTAGTTTTTCTGATTGTAACCTTGTAACCCTGGAGCTTAAGTGGAACTAGTTTTTCTGATTGTAACCTTGTAACACTGGAGTTTAGGTGGAACTAGTTTTTCTGATTGTAACCTTGTAACACTGGAGCTAAAGTGGAACTAGTTTTTTTCTGATTGTAACCTTGTTATTTTGCTTTTTACATAAACACTGTTGTTTCCTAACATGAATGTATTTTCCACTAATTTTCAATTTCTTTTTAACAGCTTTCCTTCTCACCCTCGACTCCCATGAATAGTCATGTGCGTGTGCTGTGTCTGCTGGTCTCACTGCTGCTGGACTGCTGTGGCCTGGCCGTTGGCTGTGGGCTGCTTGGAGCTTCCTATGGCTTGCACACACTCTCTTTTATGGCAGCAGAGGTAACTATTACAAAAATACCACTTAAAATCTATAATAAATTTACACGTGTATGTTTTAATGCTGGATGATTGAACTAAGTGTTGCTCTAAAGATTCAAAGCGTTTATTGTCAATTACACATTGCACAGTAAGGAAACGCGTTTCTTACTTTGCTGTCCACACTGGATGCAAACAATATCAAATCTACATACATACATACATACATACATACATACATACATAATTGCTTGTGTAAAGCTGTAATTGATGAATTTGTGACATCTGTGTAACCAGTGTTCTTTTGTTGTCAGTGTCTCTTGGTGACTGTGCGTACTGGCCATGTCATAATGCGGTAAGTTTTGTACTTTTATACAGTTATAAAAGGTGACTGTTTTATGTAAAAAGTCCAAAATGGATCTAGAGGGGAAATTGCTGTTGCCTGTAATGTTATTGTAATGTTATTGTAAGATTAAGGCCACTGTCTTATACTTGTCCAATGTGCTTCTCTTTAGCTACTCTATTCATTTGTGGGATCTAAACCATCCTGGGACTTGGGAAAGTAAGGGGACATATGTCTATTACACAGACTTCATTATGGAGTTGGCCATGCTTTTTCTGGACCTTATGCACCACATCCATATGTTGGTAAGACAACAGAGTTACATGGACCACCAATTGTACCACAATGTAACACGAGGTGTGAAAGTCCTTATAATCGTTTTTTGCCTACATTCTTCTTTTTAGCTTTTTGGGAACATTTGGTTGTCTATGGCAAGTTTGGTCATATTTATGCAGCTGCGTTATTTGTTCCATGAAGTCCAGCGCCGCCTCCGTAGACATAAGAACTATCTACGTGTCATTAACAACATGGAGGCCAGGTTATTATATATTTTTTATATTTGTACCTTTTTATATAGGTTTGTGCTCTTGTTCAGTTCAGAGTTGGTTACATTTTCTACAGATTTGCTGTTGCAACACCAGAAGAGCTGGCAGCCAATGATGATGATTGTGCCATCTGCTGGGATACTATGTTCTCAGCACGTAAACTACCATGCGGGCATCTCTTCCACAAGTATTCATTTATTTACTTTTTGTTTAACATGAATGTAACATTTTTTGTGCTTAATATTAAATATATCACTGCTCTGTCTTCAGCTCATGTTTGCGTTCTTGGCTAGAGCAAGACACTTCTTGTCCTACATGTAGGAAATCACTAAACATAAATGGTGATGGAGTTCAAGCAAGAGATCCACAGCAAGGTCCAGCTTTGGAAGGCAACATTGGTGCTGGAGGAGCTGCTGCAGATGCTAGACCACACATTAACCAGCACAACCACTTCTTCCACTTTGATGGTAGGTTTGCATGTCATATAATTTACTCAATAACTACAAATACGATTATATTATTATACATATTGAACTTAAAATAACATTTCACTTATTTACATTTGTTTCCAGGGTCTCGCATTGCAAGCTGGTTGCCCAGTTTTTCTGTTGAAGTGATGCACACAACTAATATATTGGGTATTGCTCAAGCCAACAACTCCCAGCTCACAGCCATGGTGAATAAATAGTGATTTACCATAACGTTTATAATATTCAACAAAATGTTGAATTCCATGTAATTTAAATGTTTCTCATTTTTGTTGTTAGGCTCATCAGATTCAGGAAATGTTCCCACAGGTGCCCTCCTATTTGGTAATGCAGGATCTGCAGCTAACTCGATCTGTGGAGCTCACCACTGACAACATTTTAGAAGGACGCATTCAGATTCCTTTTCCTACACCGGTCAGTGTTTAATAGCAGAGGTGTGTGTTATGTGTTGTTAGTGAGGTCAGTGTTTAATAGCAGAGGTGTGTGTTATGTGTTATTAGAGTGAGGTTTAATGTAGTTGCTTCCATCCTTCTTAAGGCCATTGAGCAAGCTCCATTACAGGTGAACCCCTCTTCAGAGCCCCAGCCAGAGACCAGTGGAGCTGCAGAACAAGCTAGTGCTGAGCCAGATAACATGGAGGCCAGAGGTGGCCGCTTCTCCAAATCTGCTGAGGAGAGGCAGAAGATGCTGAAACAGAGGAGAGAAGAGCTGCTTCAGCAAGCACGCAGGTTCACTGTGATTTACTTCAGTATTATCTACTTGAAGTGTAAAATGTGATGTTATCAAATGAATGAGTGGTGGGCATATCTCTAAACCTTTCATATTATTTTTAGGAGATTTTTGAACAAGAGTCCTGAAGACCTCGACGAGGACTTGCCTGGTCTTGAAGACGATAGTGCCTCAGAATTGGACTTAAATGTACTAAGACGTACAACAATAGCTGCAGCTGCAGAGAGACGGATACAGCACCCTGCCCCTTGAAAATCCTTCAGCACTGCTGGTTAAATCAATACATTATCCTCCGTGAGGTAGAGAAAGTTACTTTCGCCCGACAACCATTTGGTATTCTATCAATGCTCATGTACACCTGGTCTTGAGGCACCCTAAGGTCAAAGTGAATGGCCATTATTTGCAGCCTGTGTTATATTTTGGTGTGTGCAAAAGTTCAAGATTTTTATTATGTGCCACAGTCTACATCCATCAGCTGCAAAAGTCAAGTATCTAACATTTATTATGAATCCGATTTTACACAGAGGCTCGCTTTGCAATGAAAAAAAACATTCTTTATTTTGAGCAACTGTAAACTTTGTTTTCTTTGCCTCATCTGGATGGAGAAACCTGCTGGGTTCATTTGTATGTGTGTTTTCACTGTGAATTACATTCAGGCTAAGGACTATATGTAAACTTACCTTGGAGTAAGAGAATGTCACGTTAGTATTTTCCAGCCTTCCTGTCGAACACGAATGTGTCAGAAAATGCTGCAAGTGTTTTGGCCTTCATTGGTTTTCTGTATTTTGTGTTGATGATTGAAAGACTCGATGCAATGGGAATACTCCTATTGTTTTTTGTTTGTTGATAATTTATCATAGTAACGATCTCTGCTTTTTCTCCTCTTACATCAGCCAATCCATCAACAGTAATGTTGAACTAAATATTTTATTAACTTAATTATTGAGTTGAAGGTGAAGGTGGAGCAAAATGTATCAATGTAAAAACATACTATTCAACTAGTTCAATACAATGTCCAGCAACCTTTTTGTATTCACTATCTGTCTGTCACAGATTCATTTGTAGGCTGTATAAGTTTGATTTATGAGTTACTGTGCAATTTTGTTGCAAAGCACATTAAACAGTCTTATTATTGTACACTTTATCCCAAAGAGCCCACAGCTGGGATCCCCTACAGTTAAGAGGATTTGTATCATTCTCCAACTCTGGCAAAAGAAATACAAATAATCTGAAAACAGACATTGTTAAATATGTGTCTTTCATAACCATTACTTTATTAGAACAGAATCAGAACAGACAATTCCCCTTATTTTGTGCCTGCATTGGTAGATTTTGAGTTATCAAATTTAATCCAAGTTTGGTCAAATATGTAATTACAAATCATTAAAAAATACAACTTCAAGAGCTTTTTAACACAAAATCTTTCCACATCATACAAAGCAAACAATCTATTAATGATCTGCCATTAAATGCTTTTGTGGCACTAGTTATGACTTCATGGACAGATACTAATCTATTGCTGCATGCCACTCGTCCATTGACGTCATTGTCCTGCGCCCTGAATTGTCTGCCACGTCATACACGAGTGGTCCTGCGGAGATGAATGAAGCCGAGGGTGTGTGTAGTTGGAACTTATAGTGTCGCTAAAGCATAACTAGAGGAGTTCAGGAAACTGTTCAACACACTACGGTACATTACATCGGACTTTACTGCAGGAATTTGATTCGGTTATATTCAACGTTTTAACTGGTAAGTAGTGCTAAGGGTAGCTAGCTACAAATGTATCTAGGTGCCTGAGGTTTATGGAAAAATGAAATGTGTGAATGCTGTACATGTGCCTCTAGTTTGTTTTATCTGAGCAAAGGCTTGGGTTTAATTAAATAACTAGTCCAACTTAAGTTTGTTAACATTTACGACGTGTCACAACTTAAACACATCGTTACGTTATTAACTCTTAATACATGAACTAATATGGGACTGCAGTGAACTCTAATGTTTGTGTTACACAAAATACCGGTAGACACCAGAATGAGTTTACTGCCCTGTCCTAGACACGCACCGACACTGGACATAATGATGTTCTGGATTAGAAGCCATTGTTAAAGATGTTTGTAATACAAATGCACTGGGCCTGTTTATGAATGGGTGTGTAATTCATGTTTTGCGAGTACACAAATACTGTATATCCTGGTTGTATCCTGGACAGACGCAGCACTGATCACGTTCACCAGGTCTTGGCACCAGTTCAGTTTTTATTTACCAGGACAAGGTTCTGTTTGATTATCACTACCTTTCTTTCAACAGAGCAAAATGTATTCAGCATAAGTATATAGACTGGACCTTGGTGTCATAAATCTAACGTCATACAGTTGTATAGTGTGGGTGTGTGCTTGTGGATCAAGTAATTAGAATGTCTGTGGCAGGAGTTTGTGGAATGCTGCTGGACGAGACTCCTCTCTTTGAACCCGCTCTGCTTCAGGAGCTTGACTGGAGCAGTAACTCTGTCTCCTTTTCACCCCCCATCTCTCCATCCAGCCCCGGAGAAGGGCTGGTCCTCAGGCCACTGTGTACAGCAGACTTCAACAGAGGTGAGCGTACCAGGACAGGTGTTACAGCCTTTGAAGCGCTGTTAGGTTGAGATGAAAACTACATCAAAGCAACTGACATGTATCATTTTTAACAGGCTTTTTCAAGGTTCTATCTCAATTGACCCAAACTGGTGATGTTACACCAGAGCAATTCACAAGTAAGTAAGGCCTGACATAAAGAGCACAACAGTAAAAATCAACAGTAAACACATTGCCTTTTGCCCTCAGAGAAGTTTGATCACATGAAGAAAACTGGAGACTACTACGTGGTCGTCGTTGAGGACACACACCTAGGTCAGATTGTAGCTACGGCGACACTGATCACCGAACACAAATTTATCCACTCCTGTGCAAAGGCATGTACTGGCATATCCTCTAGAGACCTACAATGACTGAGTGCAAGTTCATATTTGATCAATAAACATATATTAACTGTGTTTACTGGTTTATATCTAAATAAATAAATAGCTGATGCCTTTTGAAATAACCATTTTTTTTCTTTTATGTAGAGAGGCCGAGTGGAGGAGGTGGTGGTCACTGATGTGTGCAGAGGGAAGCAGCTGGGAAAACTGTGAGTTAATCTTATTTGATTGTTTTATTTGATGTTCATTATTTATTATTGTATATTGTTAGAAATAACATTTTGTTATTTATTTTCAATAGGCTAGTGGCAACTCTTATTCAACTCAGCAAAAAACTGGATTGTTATAAAATCACACTGGAATGTGCACCCAAAAATGTAGCCTTCTACCAGAAGTTTGGCTACAACGCCTCAGATGAGACCTACATGCAGTGTAGGTTCTTTGACTGAGATCAGAGCTGTGGGACATGGACTTACAAGTACTACAAGAATAAATGACCTGAAACATAAATACTGCAGCATGTTAAAGAGGTTAAAGAAGTTGGACTATTGATATCTATGCCTCGAGCTCTGTACACAATGTGTGCAATCACAGAACCAACTTTTTTCCAACTGCACACATAATTTATTGAAATCATGGTACGAACAAAATGTCTTACTTTAATTTAACTACAGTGCATTACTGCTGGTCACATACTTTGGAATGACTAAAGCACCAAAGAAAAACTTATCTTTTCTCTGAATTGCTATGAATATTTTTGGGGAAAATGCTTTTATGGTAAAGGGGTTTTGTATTTGTCATTATGTAGATGAATGTAACAATAACACTAGGATATTTTATAATTGGAAATAGAAGTGATTTTGTAAATGAGCCTATTTAAGCATCTGTTTTTGCCATTTAAATTAGTACTATTTAATGTAATTTATATATATATATATATATATAAAATGTATTACATATAATGTAAAATAAAAATATATTTAAAGCATTGTTTGGATGTGAGGTGTGACTGGACTGTACAGTTCTGTACAGGTAAATGGCTTAAGAAAAAAAGGCCAAGGTCAACATGGCTCAGTCAGACTTGTTTTATTAAGCAGCAAGTTATTTTCCATTTCTTACAATTACACATTAAGCCTGATATTAGTCCATAATCCTACCTCCCAAAATAAAGGCAATAGCTATTCCCCTTCTGTCTCTCTGTGGGCAACATCTTGGCTACTTCTCCTTTAGCCAGCTGCCCCCTTCTGTTGATCTACACAAATTCAAGTATTGAAAGTGCATATTGCAATACTGTCCCGCTGGCAATGCAAAATGCTTTAAATACTATAAAACTGCAAAAAGTCCCCTGTCAGTGCATACAATAAGAAAAAGTACAAAACAAACTATTCCCTGCAAAAAGTCATGTCTCAAACATGAGCAATCCCACCCCCTTCCCTCCCTCCTCCCTCCCTCCCCCTTCCCATTTAGAAAAAGTTCAAATATCTACATTTTTAATCCCATTAAAAATGTAAAAAAGAAATGAGTGCAGTACGCCCCCTGGCCACAGCTCATCCATTCTGTGCTGTGACCTGCATTGTCCCATAATCCTCATCTTCCTCCAGGCTGCGTTTACGACTCCCTAAAAAAGTGAAAATGATCCCATCAACATTGTGCAAAAATTTGTACTCATTACTGAAACTACACTCCTGTAAATTCTTGAGACTGTTCATGCTTAAATATGTAACTTGTCTGCAGTGGAGTGTCGCCAGTTCGAATCCCACCAGAGCACATACTGTTGTTGTGTTCCTGGGCAAGACACTTCATCTACCTTGCCCATGTGTTACTGTGTGACTGTGGTGGTCGCAGAGTGGTAGCCACGCTTTCGCCACAGAGTGTGACTGAGGCGTGAATGAAGAATGCATGAAATTTAAAAGCATGTTTGAATGTCTAGAAAAGTGTATATAAAACTAATGCATTATTATTAAAAAGGTATGCAATATACATAAAGATTATGAGTCATTATGGTACCATGTTTTGGACATGTGCTCCAGTACTGTCTTTGGAGCGTGAACGATATCAGAAATACTATGAATTATCAGAGTGAATTGTGTATAAGTATGTATGAAAGAGGGGTTTGCCATTTTTGTCACAGAGAACCATTGTATTGACTGTGTTTAGTAAGTGCTTAGCCTTGCCCTATGTATGAAAAAAGACTGTGATTATGTACAAACCGGGCATCCCAGCTTGCAAGAAAGACCTGCCCAGTTGCATCGGTGACATCATTTTAATGGTCAGTTTGGCTAAATAGATTGCTTCATATTCCTACAGAGAATATTGAAACAGATGATTGAACTGTATCAAATGTGGCGTGTATTAAGCGTTAATACCTGTATGTCTGTAGTTACTTACCTGTAGTTGATGCACAAAGCCCACATTGGGGTTGATGCAGAACCTCCTGTCCTGGACATGACTAAATGCATCCCTATTAAAAAAAGATTATAGCAGCTTAAAAACAGAGGCCTGTCACAATTTGGGGGTCAGGTCGGGGTGTTTCTACACTCACCTATATTTCATTCCAAATGTTTCCATAAGGTAAGCAATAACTAAGGCAGCACTAAACATAAAGACAGTTAAATTATGATCTTATTTATGAAAATGTAGAAGGTGCTGCATTCAATAATACAGTCAAAACAAGACAATCGTACCTTCTTGATATCCCTGCATTTCCATGAACCAGTACTTTTCCTGAAAAGTAGGACCGATCTCTGTTATGCAATTTACAGTTTCCTTCAGTAAATAAAACAGTGGCTCTGATTTCTGAAGTCTTATTTAACTATTCATCTTTCTACCCTTAACGTTGTCAGAGTACAGTCACTCTAGATCTGGTTAATTAGAGTGATTATTATTAAGAATATCTAAATACATAGAAAATATTGTAAAAATGATCAAATAGATGGCATTACAATATCCCAGAAGATTCTTACCTCCTGATGCTAAGCAGTTATCAATAAATTCTTTTGTCTGTTGGTTAAAAAAGATACAAATAAATAAATGCAATAAAATCTAATAAAATAAAAGGAAAAAAGAACTTAAAACTCACTGTTGGAAAAAATCTTATTAGATTTTCCACTGGTTTGTCAGCGATGTCTAACACAAGATATCTGTAAAATGAAAAGATGCTTCACGCTTACAGAAAAAAATCTAATAAATTCAGATTCTGAAATAACCCATTTCGTCAGGACTCACCTAAATGTGTGAGGGAAATTGGGCTTAATAAAATTTGCCTCAATATCCTGTCGTACACACAAAACGTGTGTTATACCATGTCTTTGTAGAATTGGCAGCTAGAAAAGTGTGGAAACGGTATAAAGTGAAAAATATACACTCATATTATTTGGGTAATAACTTGGCAGTGACTGGTTTCACATGTTTACCTTGCTTTTCATTGCAGCCGAGTAAGGACCCAAAAACAGTCCTGGTAAAATCTCCTGAAATATAAGTTTTATTACAACATTAACATTAACTTCTTTATTTGAAAGCATGATCATATAGCATGCTACAAACCACTGAAAGACACACACCTGCATTTCCCGTCTCATTGGATAAGCCCAGTCCTGTACAAAAAACTTAAGATTAACCACTGAAAACAGAATTATTCTTAGAGAGGACAGCCCATGACCTATAAGTATCTGTGGGCCCAGCGAGAGAAAAATAGCTTAGCGGTGTAAGCGACTGTAAGCTAGTTCTTGGCTGTCTAACATGGACGTAGTAGAAATGTTTTCGTAATACAAATTGTAACGACAATTACCGGTGTTAAACATCTGAATACTTGATGTGAATATGTGGGTTTGTGCTAAAAAAAGAAGCCGTCCACGACAAGCCTTTAGCTGGACAGTCACAGTGGACATGTTGGAAACGTTAGCCGCTAACACTCACCAGGAGCTCCTCCTTGGTCGCAGGCAGGGACGGGAACTGGAGTTTGTTCTCACCGTCCATGCTGCAGTGTATCCGGACACTGTCGATCCAATTTTACGCAGATTGAACGTTTTCCCAGACGACGTTAGCTCGTCAGTGGCTGCAGTTTGTTTTGTGGATGCACATGTAAGTCCGCCATGCTGTCCCCTGACAGATTTGTCACGTGACCAACAGCAGCCGCTAACGCGATGGAAGAAGCAGGGAGGTGAGTAATGGCGACATCTAGAGGTAGACTAATAGAAAGACATAGGGATATTACAAGATGTGTGTCAATATAATAGTGCTTACCAGGTTTAGGAAGACAAAACAATTCAAATAAATTATTTAAAATACATTTGAGTTATTTTTAAAGGATATAGCCTTCCCTTTAGCCTGCCTACTTTTTAACCTCAATATATTGAAGTTTGTAAGCCTGAAATATGAACACTAGGTGGTAGCCAAACATAAAAAAACTAAAATCTTGGCTCACTCAAAACAGATGAGTTGATGGACAGAAACTATTAACATAAATAGAAATAACACAGTCCCCATATAAAACCTAATATGTAATTGTGATTGTGGGCCGAAACAGAACATTGCTACGTGTAGCAAAAATAATGCTACATTATACAAGTAAATTGTATTGAGTTTGTTTGAGTGGTTTGTTGTGTTGCAATGCATTTTTGTGAATGTAAGCTTCATTTCTATCCAAACACAAATCCAACCTTTGACTATTTGCCTAGTCTGAACAATACTGTGGCCATGCAGATCATTACAAAATTACAGCTTACAGGTGTAAAGTGTTACAAATGAGGAGGCTGCCCCTAATCCTTTTAATTGCTGGGATGTAATAAAGGGGCCGTAATATGTGGGCCCTTAATTGTATGTTTACCGCACTATGTATTGGAGGTCGGCCCTCCCTTGGCTGGTTGCTGATGAGGTGAGGCGTGTTTACACCGGCGCGCTATCAATCCTGCTTCATTAATGAAACACACTCAAGACTGCGAGTGAGAATAACACAGCCTTTGCCTGGCTTTATATGGGCATGAGTCAGCCCTCTTAATGAAGTTTAAATCCCCACTGACAGGAAATAGCCTACATGTAAAAAATAATGCTGAAAAAGGCCCTTTACTTAATTTTTAACCCAATTCTTTTTTAATTTATGAAGCCTATACATCAGATCAAATTAGAGAATGTAAACAGAGTGGCTCACAAATGACATAAATTATATTTTATTTACAATATATTTTTTTTAAACGGCAATCGAAAGTACTTGTTTTTTCTGAATTGGGTTTGACTCCTAGTTTAGATTCACATTTCTTTAAATTTGGCATATTTTATAGTTAGAGAATCAGAGAAAAGTTGATGGTGCTGAATGACAGACAGATGTCGTTTTGACTCAAATCAAAGGCATTGTTTCAACAGTTATCTGCTCCAAAACAGCAATTCTTCCATTGTCTTTGTTACTACATATTTATATGTTTGTGTTAGTGAGGCACAGAAAAAATGTGTGCCGGTATTCTAGCCATTGTAATTGGCCATTATTATCAGGTAATGATCGCAGGGCTAACATTTGGAGACTC
Source organism: Philypnodon macrostomus (assembly GCA_036025475.1). Classification (NCBI taxonomy): domain Eukaryota; kingdom Metazoa; phylum Chordata; class Actinopteri; order Gobiiformes; family Eleotridae; genus Philypnodon; species Philypnodon macrostomus. Next base: position 32,295 of record JAVQKC010011798.1, read on the forward strand.
ATACAAACTGAGAGCCATTCAGTCAAAGTGTGTTAAATAATAATATATTGAGAAATGATATAATGGGAGATTGAAACAAATAACTCATCATGCTTTATTGTATGCAACAGTTTGTACCAAGTGGACCTAAGAATTATGTTATGTATGTGCATTTGTTTCAAGCCTTTACTGATCACATACAGTGGCCTACAGAGTCAGCAGGGGCACAGAGACTGTGCTAAAATCGCTGTTGTTGCTAATCCTGCTAACTGCTAAATGAAGCTGTTAACATCACAGATTTGTTTATTTCTGGAACAATTCAACTATGGAATCTCATAGTCACTCCGAGCTCCAACTTCCGAGCTCAGAGGACAACTGGAACACAGCATTTTTAGCACATTTTGTATCAGCAGATGCTAAAATACACCACAGCAGCATGCTAACAGGTACCGGGTTGATATATTTTTAATTGTTTTGTAAAATTAGGCGCTGCCATGTTGGATTTTTTATCTCGGGGTTGTCCGAGTTGCCCCGAGTTTCCGAGTAGGAATTTTCACATCAATGGCCATTCCAGTTGATTTTTACAATTCGGAACTACAACTGAGTACAACTGGAACGCACTTTAAAAGCCTCCCATGAATCGGCATATAGGTTGTTTTTAGTGTTGCTATGGCAATTTTTTTAATTGAAGCCAAGCACTGAGCATATATAAACACACCTAAATAATATACAATTTCCATAGCCCAAATGAAACAGCTGCTATAAACATGTTTAATTTCTGCCTACTAGGATCACACTCTTAGAGGTTCCTGGTCTTAGCCGGAATGCATTGTCACCCATGGGGAATCTACCCCTGGCTCGCATAAAACACGGCCAATCAAAATAAATTGGGAAGGCTCCTGTCACAGTCAAGTGCAGCTGCTCTATGGTTGTGTTTTCACTTCTGACCTCTCTGCGGCACCGAACAGTCACCAGCACCTAAGCATCTTCTAGACACATATTTAATAGAGACCACATCATCTGAACTATTCACGTGTTTACTGTACGGTTCCCTTTTACAGACTTCCCTTACCATTTTTATTTCACCAAAAACGTCTTCAAAAAATAGTGTTGATATTGTTCTCGTTCATTTGATGTCAGAACTTATGGAATAAAAAGTAAACCATATAAAACTAAGAGCTGTTCAATTTTTATATACAGTAAATTCTTCAAAAGTGATAAAAACTGTTAATTAATGGACTTTTCTAGCTTTAGACCGTATTGTTAACAGGTGGCTTTTAGTTTGTGGGAAAAAAACACAATGGGGTCTGAGTGAGACATGGGGTTACATAGGTTTACCAAAACATCAAGCAAAATATAATCTGAATACAATAAACCTAAAAAACATCCTTCATTTTAAGTCTGCGTACACTATCTTTATATCCTTGCTGTAGTGGTTGAGAGTTTATTTCTTTCTTTCATATGGATCCCCATTAGTTGTAACCAGGGTAAGGACTAGTCTTTCTGGGGTCCACCATTGTGTGTCACATACACAAACAAATCTAATGTAAAATCGTTGATTGTTCTTCATGTGAGCTTTAGTGTACTACATTCATTGAGTGTATTCTTCCACAGTCCCTCTCTTCTTTGGGCATGTCTTTGATCCTTTAAACCCACGTCTTTCACCCCTCCTTGACAATCCTCTGGAGGTCTTATTAACAGACACACACTCCTCATGTTTTATTGCCGATGATAAAACCGTGCCTCTGATCTCTCATTACAAACGGACTCTTCGGAAATAGGCTCTGCATTCCTGAGCTTACCACTTCTCTTAACAGGGTAAAAAGTTAAACGCACAGTTGCAGTGTCTTCCCTGGACATTAATAAGCAATCATACAAATGGCTTGGTTTCATTCATACATTGCCCAGATTTTTACATGAAAAACACATATAGGGCCATGCTTTTGTCCCATGTATATCGGCCCCCCCATACGTCTGCCCCAAATGCTATGTCATGTACGGGCACCTTAATCAGACATTGTTTGCGTGATATCTAAGGGTTTTTATATTGTTCACAAGCAATTAACAGGCCCCACCGCCATACTGTGACAAATATTTGACTTTATTTGATTTTTGGCAAATTTTCACATACTTTGTCAAAAAAGGCTCAAACCTGAATAACAAAATTCATGAGTTTTTGTTTATGTTCATCAGGAAGAAAGGATCTTAATTACTTAATTAATATTCATCGTAGAAGTACCAAAATCAATCCAGTTCGGCGTCTTTATGGTATGTACCTGTGGGTAAAACTTGAAACAAACCCGACGTGGAAATGGCATTGATATAATTAGGCTCTACAAACTTGCTCACAAATAAACAGTGTTCGTATGTTACATGTTTGAGGAGTGGCCGACATGATTTATGTTTCGGTGCTAAGTGTGTCGCTCACCTCTCTGGGGGAAGGATACAGTTGTTCAGTCTTTGTCAATGTCCTTCAAGTCCCTCTGGGCCTTATAACGACAAGAGACATGGCTCCACAGTTGGTCATCCTGTGACCTGCACTTCCTTCTCACACATTTTTCATCTGGTATAGCTTATGCATTCATTCAAGTCACATTTTAGTCACCTTGAAGAAATAGACTATTGCTACCAACATCATATCTCTATTGGCATATTGTTTTGAAAAGCCACAATATTCTTTTGTATTGTCTGCATTTACTTTTCAGGAACACAATGGTTTTATTGCCATATCATTAGGAAATAAAGAATAAGATAAAACTGTACTAAACACAAAATACTAAAATATATGTGCTTATTTGTGCTCATTAATTGCGTGAGTCTTGTGGTGAGTTGAGAAACACTGAATAAAATGTGTGACATCTTCCACAAAGACCACTTAAGGACCACAGTTTGAGAAACACTGATTTGGATAAAACAAAAACAAAAAAAAGTTTAAAAAAATTAAAAGCATATTAGACAGTGTTCATTTACCGGCTGTCGAATAAATATGATTGTACAATGTTTAATAAAAAAACACTCACATTATGTCAAACCTTTTGATTAAAGCAATAGAGAAAAACATTATACACGATCAGAAGTAATGAATTCATTATCAAGATGTTGATGGTCACTGATACACGTGCTTGTTTGACTGGTATATTCTTTGCACATGACAAGTGCCTAAGCAGCACTATTATCACGTTACTTTAATCATTTGCACACTTTATTGTATTATGCTGTTTGCTGTCAACCTCTCAGACAGAGAGGAGAAGCAAAGCTGTAGAAATAATTAACAGGACTTGACAGGCTGCATTTGACTAACAAGCTCAGGGTTAGGCCACACACTGTCTGCTTGCTTTTATGTTCCCTCACTTCATCTTCTGATACTGTTACTGTATGTTCCACAGAGAGCCATCCTTTAAAGAGTGGGGCACTTGATATAAGCTGTCTGTTCTTGCTACTTCAAGGATCAACGTTGAACAAACACTGGCTTGATTTTTCAAACTCATCCAATATCTATATTTTTCTGTTAGGGGTTGCATGTGTCTGGAGCCTATCTCAGAATGGGTCTTATAGGCGGAGCACACCCTAGACAGTGTCCAGTTAGTCTCAAAGCCTGTGACACACACAGAGAGACAAACATTCACTCACATTCATTCATATGCTTAAGGCCCTTGCACACCAAGCCGTCAACCGTCAGCCGACACACTGTTGTCCGTCATTCTTGCCTTTACTTGCTTGGCTTATCTTTCTGTTTTCAAACTGCTAAGAAGAGTAGACGATTCTATGTAGCCTCAAGCAGTTGTGAAAAGCTCACGATGGTGCTAGTGGCTAAGATAATGATAATAATTTAGCCAGTTCAGTTTGGTTGTCAACGACACCACTTGGACTTGGTCTAAGAACCTTAATAAAAAGAGAAATGTTACCCCATGTCAATTGTATCAACAGGCAAGGCTCCAGTTCCATTCCACAGTGAGATGTCAAGTAAATACAACAGTTCCTGGGCATCAAAAAGAGGTAAAAAATACATACATTAAGACCTGTGCTGTCGTCCCTGACAGCAAGTTGTATATCGGCGAAACGGCCGACAATTAAATAATTAACTAATTCATGCTTTGATGCACTTTTATTGAGCCAATAATCCTGTTGAACATGAACAAAATTGCATGCATTTTGTCACAGTGATCTGGACAATTGTATAGTTAATGCACATTTACAAATTACAGAGGTCAAATAAAGAATGCCTCTAGAGCGCCCCCATGTTTATGACCCCTATGGAACTCTGGACACACTTACTTTGGCAGAGAGCAATGAATCTTGGTACAGTGATTCTCCACAGTGTACCCAACATAAAATAATATTATAGCCCCACCCTAAAACAAACAGGAAGTCGGCCATTTTGGATTTAAAATGGAAGGTCAGGTATATTTGACAGCCTCTAACTTGCACATACTTTGCCCGATTAGGCTCAAACCTGAAACACCTAATTACCCCCCGGCCCTGAACACATCTGAACAATCACAGTGTGAGAGGCTGTAGATGCAGTTTGGCAGCCATGTCTCTGTCAGTATGTCCCAGGGCAACTGTGGCAGAGGTAGTAGCACCTACCACCAGTGTAGTAACTTCATCCACTTTGCCTGATTGTTTGAATTATTGGTGTTGGTCGGAAATGCCATGGATGAGGCAGTCTCAGGACAGCTGTGACTACAGAGGTAGTTTACCAACAGTGTAGAAAGAATATGTGCAACAGTGGGCAGGGAACATAAATGTCAAGTCCTAATCATATATCATATAGTTTGACATTAAGTTTTCTGGTCCATGGCCATTGTGGCAAATATTTATTTTATTTTATTTTATTATTATTTTTAAAAGTTACTAGCCACTTTTGATTTTCACACTGTTTACTTACTAAAGAATTGTTTACCGTGACCATGGTCATGGGCGTTTGATTAGACACACAAAATTGTTTGATTATTACCATAAGAATTTCAAATCTATTTTTGCATGTCTCAAACTGATTACGAAAAGACAAAGTATGGCTTTTACTAGATCAAATGTGTGAAAAAAACAACTGGGCAAAGTATCTAGTGAAAGTGAATGTCCTACTAGCCTATGAATCCAATTCATCTACTCGTATTTGGCTGGTTGCTAGTGCTAAAATGTCAAGCCCTGGTCTTGGTATTGAAGAATACAGAAATGTCAATGTCATTCCCTGATCATATGTATACTGCTATATTCCTGTTACAATAGTACTCTGTATTGTCAATAGCAGGTCTAGTGTTTTGCAGCGGAGCATTTGGCTGGAGACCTGACAGGAGATCTGATAGAAGATCTGCCTGAGTCTGTGGAGCTGCTTATGGAGGAGATCTTCACATGGACAAACAGAGAGGCAGGAGACAGGCTGGAACCATCTAACTTCAGCAGACGGACATGACGGTACCCTAGAGGACACAGAGGAGATGGTCAGAAGTTCAGAACATCTTAGGCCCTGTCCCAATACCACAACATGCACCCTCAAAAGCACGTTCATAGTGAGGGCTGCAAGAGTGTGGTCTTAGTGTGTCCCATTTCTCTGGGAAAATATTACATCTGCACTTCATAAGCACTTTGATATTACCCATAACGCAAATCAATGTGACATTTTTCAATGATGGGGCTGGTGACAATAGGATCATTTTGTTTTTAAAAACACTTAAGGCTAAATGAGATTTCTTGTTTATTAGGTTTTATTGGGCAATTACATACAGAAATGTAGGTGACCACGTTATTCTAAGTTAACCTAATAATATATAAAATATATACATTTACTAGTCAGAAAAAGTTAGGAATATCTGACCTTTGGAAAATATTATGAAAGTAGTGTATTTAAGTAGAACCAGGTCATAGTCATTTTTGAGGTATAATGCATTTTAGGAGCATTCTGTAATTTTATTCAAAATCCTAACTTTTGTCCTTTATATATCAACAACAATTTTTTTCCTAGCCCAAGCGCATATAGTTGTTGGGCAAGATACCTAACCTACATTGCCAATGAATGAATGTGTTTGTTTGATTGGTGTTTGGTGATTCCATCAGACTGCCCCAGCTATGGGTACACAAGTAGCTTACCACCACAGAGTGTGACTGTGGAGTGAATGAATAATGCATGAAATTGTAAAGAATCTTTGAATATTGAGAAATGCTCTATATAAGACTAATGTATCATCATCTAAATAAAAAAAAAAATTATGTATTTAGTTTCTCCCCTTAATAATGCTTTAAGTGCACCATATTGGGTTGTTCTTGGTTCAAAAACATCCCTCCTTAAAGAACACTAATTCTGGTCCTAAGAAGTCATTACTGGAGGAGTACTCATTCACTCACCTGTCCTCAGACTGGTGAAGGGCAGGGTGAACTGTCCTAAGAAGTCATTACTGGAGGTGTAGTCGTGGTCCTCCACTTTGAAGCGTACCAAGGCCAGGTCAGGTGCGTGGACGGTGAAGTTAAAAGTACAGTCCCACCGAGGGTTAAAGCCTAGACAGAAACATGAGCACAAATATATAATAGTAACACGTTTCAGTAAATAATGTGTGACAGTGTGGGTCTAGTATTTTAACTAGTTTTACAGGATGGTAAAACTAGCCAATGTTTTCAATTTAATTAATTAATTACATCAATGTGACTGTTACTGACATATGAATCATTTGATGTACGTTTTTTCCACCTTCCCTCCCCCTTGTCTTCCTCTTCTGTACATGGTTGTAAATATATGCACATTTGTTATTATCACTTGAATTATAAACACACCCACACACAAAAAGAAAAACAAAAAATTTCCCAGTTTCACAGTACGTATATTTGAGCCATAAAAGCCGGTTGCTCCGCCTTCATTGATCAACACATACCATTATTCTCGACACGATTGGTTTTCTTCTTGTTGTTGTCAATAGGGACCCCATGTACCTCCACCCACACCTGGGGGTCCACTATGGAGCTGGGCTTATCACACTCTGGTTTAGGGAGCTGCTGAGCTGAGATGACCTGCAATAACAATACAGCCACACTGACACAAATATACAGTATAGACTCAGAGTAATGTGTAGTCATGATTTAATACATAATACTTCTACTCTAGTCATTTTTATTTTAAAGTAACAATACTCTTGAGTACATTACTTCACTACTCACACCTCTGTAAGTTAGTTATTGTTTATATGAGTGAGACGAATTGGACAGTTAGACTTTTTGTGGCTTAAATGCATCCCAGGTAACATTCAAATACAGTGAAGAAAACAAGTATTTGAACACCTTGCTATTTTGCTATTTCTCCCACTTAGAAGTCATGAAGGGGTCTGAAATTTTCATCGTAGGTGCATGTCCACTGTGAGAGAGA